>NJRP01000047.1:283067-315030 GCA_003063835.1 Aphaenogaster floridana
TGTGACAACCACAAGACGTGGCTGTATCAAATGTTATTGTGATTGTGGCAACCTTATCGTTTTTTCCATGAAAGAATTAGCACAGAGACGCACGATAACTTATCACAAAAGTTGACCTTTTTAAGAATTTTATTATAATCAATTATTAATCAAGTTCAATAATCGAGTGGTTTTAAATAAATATGCAGTCATGCGATGGGATTTCTAGAAAGATTATATTAGCTTCACACACACACATACACGTACGTATTCTATTTTTTTCTTTTTTTTTTGGGCTAACAATTCCAATTTCGGCGACTAAACGTCGGCGGCAAATCACGAAACAAACCGCCGAGCGAATCGTCAGGCGAATGATGACTGTTATGATCGAGTTTTCAGTTCCGAATGGATCAGCTTTACGTAGCTCGGTGGTATTATATAGTCGAGCGTCATCGGACGATCCCGAGCACGCCGTGGAGTCCCGACGCAGTTTACGATCGTGCGCGATGATGCACGTGCTATTACAACGCGCGGTAAACTAATGGCAGCGAAATGTTATCAGGTGGGCCGCGCTCGCCGTTGACATCGTGCCGCACTTATGCCGCTGGGGTTATCGTGTTACGCATTCGCGTGGTATTCCGACCACCTGGCTCTGCCGGTGGCACGTTACACGTAAATCATCGCGCGGGAAACGGACGGAGTCACCGCTGTCGCTCCGGCCACTTCAAATGTCGGCCTGTAATCGTATACCCGGCGGGCAGCGAGCCCGCTTGCGGATTCCGTAAGAGTGGCTCGGGTTCGCGTCAACTTTTCTCGTCCTGCGACTCTCGGTCGAAAGTATCGTGTCAGAGCGGCAAAAACGAGCGATCCTTTTGAGCTCATAGAGCGAGGATACTTTGGTAACCTGCAGTTTTTTTTGCGTAATCGAATTTTGCATAGGTAATTGAAGAGAATTTATTTCTTTAAATAAAAAAGTGGTTGTATCCATATTTTTAAGAAATGAAGATTATTCAATGGACTGTAATACATTCGCACTCTAAAAATTGAATGTCAGACGATTTGGAAATGAGTCTTTGAACTTTATCTTTGCATAAAAAAATCACTAAAAATACACTGCCAAAAATGGCTTTTGCCATTCATTATTTAACAATCTGATCTCTTATTGAGGAATTCCCAAAGTTAACTGGATAGGTGGGGTAGAAAGAGAATGAAAAGAAGTTATCTAACATGATGTATCGTACATATATACGCTTGTAAAGAATATTAGTATAGTTTCGCTAATGTCGGGGACATATTATTATTATTCCCACGACATTTCTGTCGCTTTTCTAGTACCCATAAAACCCGAGAGATTAGCATAGGACGCAATATGAGACATTTGACGCATACGTCATACCTTGCCGACGTAATGTATCCTCGGCATTGTTGCGAGCGACCATAAAATCCGTTTGACTCCTCATCCGCTTTTGTCGCGGTTCGCTCCCCTACCGTCCCGCAAGTTATCTTTCCGCGATTCCCTCAATGGTTATCAACAGGGATTATAGTCGACACTTCCGCACCGCATTTCCCAGCGTGTCGGTAGTCTCGCGGCGCAACCTTTACGCATTAATCGCCGCTATTGTCGGTGTCGAAGTCTCGCGCGGCTTTCAGCCTTCCTCGCGACTTAGCGGTTGTCTCTCGCCTCGTGCAACACGCGAGTGGTCATCCCGGAACACCCGTAGGGTTGAATTTACAGTTCTCCAGTCTTACGACCGCGGGAATATATCTTCCTTAGCACAAGGTAGCAACGAAATTAACGGCGGTCGCGCGGACTTTATGATCGCCGGTATCTCTCTCCCCGCGCGGCCTCTTAATTCCTTTCCGATATCGCGCGTCTAGGCGTTTATTTCCCTTTTGCGCGCGTATCAGACGCCCGTGACTTGCGGCTTACGCGCCTCGTAACCCATCGATTACACTCTCATCCCGTCGGGGGAAGAGACTTGTTCCTCATCCGAGGGGGCTCTCCGCGCTGGTAACTTCCAAACGATTGAATCCGCGTGCCGCGCGCCAACTGCCTATTAGTTTCTCATCGGCGCGGCGTATTCCTTGAAATCCGCTACCTGCGCGCCGAGTATCTTACCCGAGGATTTATTACCGCGTCTCGTAATTCAGTGGGCATGGAAAAGCGGCGAAGGTGGCAAGCCATTTATAATCGGGGAATTACGAAGGCGGTGAATCATCGTCAACGGATAACGAATCCGTCAATGCTTCGCGATAGACTCGTTCCATGTATCTGTTTCCAGTGAACGAGTGTCTGGGAAATTTATTGGGGCTAGCGATAGAGATTGAGAAAGTTATATGATACTTTAGAGAGGATGTCATCTTCAATTTCGTGTCGAAGAAGAATATCATACCTCTTACGATTAGATTGGAAGATGAGGCTACGAAGATATCGCGAGAGATCTCTTGGAAGAAAAAACTGGGGGAGTTGGATAAAAATATTTTCATTTTCACGAGTTTTAAACATCTTTTACCCTACTAAAATACGTTCTTCCACGGAATCCCCGATCGAAGGGACTTATGGCAAGCTCGTTGACGATAACATCGGGCGCGATAGGCATGTGACGGGTCGTCGTTTTCCCGAGGACTTGGGTTCCATCCTTCCCCCCATTTCCATGACGGATTTTCGCGGCATCCGTGTCATGGAATGTAACGGACGAGGATCAGGAAATCGGCCGGATGGCTTTTTAACACGGCGAGGCGGCTGAATTATCGAGGAGGCGCGAATGCAACGCGGTCCGATTACATGCCTAGAAAACGTGCATCTCGAAATGCGTGCGCTCGGCAAACGAAACGTAAAGCCGTCATCGCGCCGCAATTTCCGGCAAGTGTCGACGGTGCGTCATGCCGGCGCGTACGAGCTTCTTCGGCGTGTTAATCGTTCCCGCTTCTGTAGATAGATCGTAAAAATAAAAGACAGGCGTACGCACACAGACATGCGTATACATACCGAGCGCTTTTATGCGCCGCGCTGGGGCTCGTCGCTGTTTTATTACCGAGGCACTCTATCGTATATCACTTTTATATGCATCGGTGCATATCTATTCTCTTTTCCGTCGTGTTGTCGAACGACGGCGGTATAATCGATTCAAAGGTGGCACGGCTATCGAAGTAATAAAATTGTCCTTTCTTTTTCGCTTCATAACGGCTCCGTGTTTTGTTTCGTAAGTGCATTTTTTTACGTCGCATATGCACTCCACTTTTTTCGCTTTAGATGTATCAAAAGTTTATGGAGTTATAGGTTTTCTTTTCATTAAAATGAACACACATACATGTATCGTTATTTGACGTATTAGCGAAAAGAGAATAATTTTCGCGTTATACATAAGTTATCAAGACTGATGAGCTTATCGAGAAATAAGTTTTAGAATGAAACAACGTAATATTTATCGCTTATTTTATATTTATCGTTTAGTTCGAGATAACAAAATTTTAAGTATTACTAAATTATGTAATATTGGAATTTCAAAAATTTTAAAAACAAAATGTTGGCTCTTCTTGAGATTGTCACTAGCAAAAATTAAGCGCAGATTTTACAAGAGCGAACGCTTGTGCCTGCTTTTTGTCGATTCTAGGACACCGTATAATCAATCAACTTCGATGAGTGCTTTCGGGTCGATGTAAACTTGCGCAAACAAATATTTCCAAACGTCGACCGGTTCTGCTACAAAACGAGATAACGCGAAAATGAATAGCGCACGATTCGAGGGATTAATCGGACACCGATTCAAGTGGGAGAGATAGAGGGAGAGAGAGAGAGAGAGAGAGAGAGAGAGAGAGAGAGAGAGAGAGACGAGTACTTCGATATTCGATTTTGTCGAAATCGTGGTCGAGGAACGGCGGGGCAATATCGTGGGAAATGTCGGCAATGCCATTCGGAGCGGAGGTACAATCGTAAACGCGACCACTCCCATTTGATCAAATTTTAATTCCGCTCGTGTCTGCTTAGCATAAGCGGCGGCAATGCCGTTACACAATGCGCCGGTTTAGTAGAGTCGAGAGTGAGCTGATATTCATCTCATTTACCCGACGATCTCCAGATTACCAATCCACTCCGGGTGCATTGTTTGCCGATGCAGGAACCAACAAGTTACATTATCGGGGTTGCTGCCTGTACAATTTAATATTATCGCTAGAGATACGTGTACAGAGTGTGTCTACCGTTTCTATCGAATCTGCTGTTAATCCCTTGGCAAATGTCAAATCGATTTTCTCTCGGCGGGAGTTTTGCCGTTAAGCTATTCTTATTTTTGATAATAAATTGTACAAGTTTGTCTTTAATCTTCCTTGATAAATTAGCATGACTGGATCTTGGATGAAGTTTTAAAAAATACAACACGTTTGAAATTAATTTGAAAAAGTAAGATTAAAATATTGACCATTCTTTTTTTAAATTCTGAGGCTTCTTTAGTACTCGTTTATTTCGAGATAAGCCAGGGCATCACTCGCGACTAATTGTTGCGCAAACACAGTCGCCGACGAAGGAACGCGAGGTGGCAATAAGTAAACGAGAAGGGTGAGGGAAGTGAAGGGATATATCAGCGAGCTAATTAAATCGCTTGAGGTCGCGCTACGAGTTTAGACGCGTGGGCGCGCTGCAGCGGATTCTTGGCCCCACCTTGGCAAGTGCGGCTCATTTACCAGCGGCAACGAGCGAAAGCCGGTGCGCCTGCTTCGAGAAAGAAGGAGTTCGCAAATAGAGCGAAAGACCGAGACGCGCGGGAGCGAGAGAAATTTATTAGAGGCGCGCTGGAATCTGGGCTTTTGTTTTTCCTTAATTCTAATACAGCGTCGTTTAGTTGCCGAGATATTTAAAACAGATATGTAAAATATCGTGACAAATGTGTGCTTAAGAAAAAAAAATCTGTTGTCAAATTATCTGCTATTCGAATTAAGCCGGCGGGCTTCTTGAACATCCTGTATAATCGTCAGCGCGTCTTTATCCGCAAATACGTCGACTTTGCGTTACTATATCGGCCTCGGGAATAGCCTCGCCGCAATTTGAATGCAGATTATCGTGCATTATCTAGACCATTATGCCTCCTCCTCATATCGTCGTCGCCGCCGCGTAGAATTTTTCCGGGAACATTAAAAGCGGCCATTACGCCTGCCTGAAGTATAAACGAGGGTAACGATCCAGCACCGCTCGATTATAGTTCTCGAGGACTGCGAGGATGTTCTTTTCGCGATGTCGATCGCTTCCGAGGCCGAAACACGTTGTAATTGAATTTTATCAGTGCGTTCTCTCTCTTATAAATTCTAAATATCCTGTACACGATGAGAATAAGGAGAACAATATTTTCGATAAAGATAACAACGAGGGGAAGGCCGTTGTTTGCCAATCGCCGAAAAATTGTTAGGCAAACTTAATTAAGTAGAAAACAGGGCAAAGAGTGCTCTTGCGAAAAATATGCTTCCTCCGCATAAATTTTATTGCTAAATAATATTAGTGCTACATTTGTAAAATATATTTGATATTACGACATTGGAGGTATTTTTCTCTTTTCTTCGCCATTTTCTGCACGTCGACGACAAGCATAAAAGTTCTAAAAATTCCCAGAGTCAACTGCGAAATGAAGGGGATTGAGGATTTCTCTGAACTCTGTCGCTATCGCTCCGTTATCTGCAACTTTCAAGAGCGGAGAAAGCTGCCGATCTCAGCCCACGTGTCCTGATCCTCGCACGCATCCTGCCGAGCACGCGCGCGTAAATTCACGCGCTCCGGCCGTTGCCATCTCTGACGTTTACGGACTCGTCGCACTCGTTCGTCCAACGAGCCACATCCTTCTTCGGCTTCTCTCAGACGATAACACGAGACACTTTTGCGTTGCACCGATTGGTTATCGCACGCAGGCTCTTCATCTTCGTCTTCTTTTTCCTTCTCTTTTTCTTCCTGCCGTGTTTTTTTGCTCGAGCAGCACTCGGCTTGTTCGAGCGTGGCTTCTTCTGGAATTTTACCTGTGTCTTTTATTAACGGATTCTGTCCTCGGAATGACGCTAATAGCCGCGTAATGGAAAATATCGTCCGGCTTATTAAACCGAGAATCTAATTCATTTTATGTTAGAACGAGACTTTAGTTATATTGAGGATGGCGTCTGTAATATTGACAGGCAGAGAATCTAGTTCCTGAGACGAGTTGGATGAGATTAATTTAGAATTATTAATTTAATATATCCATATTTTATTACGATTAAGAAAACAAACTTTGTAAATTATGCAATAAGTAAATGGAAAAATTTATGTGAAAATAATTGGATATAACGGAGCAAAATGTTACATTAAAATAGTTGCTTTAATTTTATATAAATAGTACGTATTTCTTTTAAACAGAAATTGAGTCATTATTTGATCATCAGCAGAGATCTACGTTATTTTGCACGTAATTTCTCTTATTGAAATTTTATCCGTATTCAATTTATATCTTGAAACTGCGTATTCTTGCACGTTTTTAGCACGTTTCTCCTGCAGAATTATTGGATTTTTGGATTTTTATTTTTCTTGGATGTAGATGTATTGAAGATGTTAGCCATGTATATACGAATGATTACATCAGATAGTCTGAAGCTTTAAGGTCAATAAGGGATGACTTGAGGAATTAATTTTGAGAAATGGCTTGTCCGTTCCCCGTGAGATACGGGCGACAAATGAAGCGCGTTTGCATTGCCGACTTCCCCGACAATACCCGCCTTTCATTCGAATTGATTAAGCGAACGATGATTGCATATTGATGCAATAACGGTGGATTCCCGAGACAATGAAATCTTTGTTCTTAGGTAGGGAAAGGTAACGCTATTACGAAAAGCGGCATTACGTAACTATTATGTTGTACCCATCGGTTACTCCCATTTCGTATCCGCAAGTCGTACTTTGTGCTCTATAAATAATCGCGAGCGCTTTCTCTCGTCGGTGATTCATCGGCCAGGTTATTATTAGGAAACGCGATTCCGAAGCCGGGTGAATTATTGAAGGATCGAAGGTTGGTCCCGAACAGGTTGGTAACATAAATGATTCCTCGTCTATATTACGTGTTGAAACGTGAATTTCTGGAATCAATCTTTTACGAACCAATACTGCGGGACAAGAGAACGAAAATAAACAAATGATAAATCGACCTTTTGGGATATAACGATAATATGTTTATGTATAAAGCTGAATGATTAGCATTAGCATATCTCCTGATAATTCATAAAGCGTTAATATTTAATTTATCGTATTGATTAATTTTGCGTCTTTGTCTGACTTCGTCGAAATTAAGATGCGGTTTCTCGATTTAATAACCAAAGTTTCCAATTATAAAGTAGACAATTTCGGAATTTAATAGGAGAGGGAGATGTCACAGTATGTCACAAACAAATGTGGATACGTCTTTTGTGAACTGTGTTTCGGAACCGGGTGAGCATGGAAAAACACTGCTGCCTTCCATTCGTATTTTATCGGCGCGTCAGAACTTCTAGATGTAAAGTAAATGCTGATTTATTCCGGTCGGTCCGGCATGCGCTATACTTTATTCGAGGCGCGTGCCATCGTTGACGCTGAGGTTTTAATTCTTCGTCTTCGCATGACGCACGTGCGCGCGCACATACAAGATTTATGGTCGGGGGAAAAATAAAATGCGGTGGCTATTATCAATTCGTTGTTTGCGCCGTCGCATTGTCCGTCCCGCGAACTTGCCTTCGCCTTCCACTTCATTGGGCTTCACCAAGGTTGAAAAACAATACGCGATAGCTCTTATCGATGATCGTGAATTCGTTTCACAAGCTTTTCTTAGAACCATTTTTCCTCGTACCCTAAATCCGCGAGTCGTTTCGCGCGCGGCAAAAATTCCCCGACGTTCGCCGCGTTAAATCTACTTAGTCACTCCGGATCGGATTTCAGCTGGAATTATCTGAAATCAGACATGGACGCGACGCGATGCAAATCGTGACGAGGCTGCATCGGGGAAAGATTTATGCTAACACGCGTACGCTTCGCGTCGATCTCGCGTCACGATTCTGGATCTCTACTGTCTGCCGATTTAACGAAACGTCGACTCGAGTGTCGTCCACAAGGTAGACACTCCGCCTGCTGCCTCGTATCATTGGCTTTCCATGTGTGACTACTCGCTCGCTCGTCGCGTCGGCGAGAAAGCATTATACTTTAAGTACGCTAATGCTCCGGCTCATGTTTTATTCAGGCGAGCGCGCCCGCGAAAAATGTTAAATGCGCCGCGCGGATAGATAGGTTATTTATTATTCGCGCCACGGTGTATATCGACTGGCTCTATCGAACAATGTCTACACACACACACCGATCGTGCAGCATTTAATAACAAGTAGGCATCGCGACGTAATGTACGGTACGTAATATCGACCAGAAATGATATACAACATGGGAATATAACAATCTGAAATTGCGAATGAGTTGTTGATACAGTAATTGCATATAGACATATTTTTATTATGTTTTGAGGAATGTGCTGTGAATATAAATTTTACGAAGCACTCGTGCACACGAATGCACATAGCGAAATTAATTAATTAATCGCGTTTCTTCGCTAATTACGCTTATGCTCACCCTGCGGCGACTTGAAGTTTCGGACGTTGAAAAATTCGGGGGAGAAAGTATCGTAGTAACGTAAACGCCATGATTTACTTTCCCGTGTCGACGAAGTACGTATAACTTCCCCGTCTGCCTCTAACACCGCTGGCAGACACAGTAAAGCACTGAGCTTTACGCCGCGCCGTTTCTCTTAAAGCTCCCGGGCGTTCTTCTCGTTGTAATTCTTCGCCGTTGCTCGAAAAACTCCGCTTTAATTAATCCCTCTCCCTCTCGATCCCGCCACACGTGCCCGCCGCCTCTCAACCGGCCTGTGCGGAATTCGAATGCGTCCCTGCGGCTGTTTCCTTGCGCGTTTCCTAGCACGCGAGCGGATACACATTTCACCGAAATAAGAAAGATTTCGAGGGAGCGCTCATCGAAATGAAAATTTTTATTTTAGGGGAAATAATCAAATAACCATGAGATTTAAATATTTCTAAATTTTAGCTTTTTAATAAAACGACGCCCGCCCGGATTGTAGAGAGGTCCAGGTTCGAATCCTGGCTGAGGTAAAATTTTTCGCAACAAATTCTTTACATTATAATTAATTCTACTCTCTTTAGAAAAGACCAAAATCCATGGTCGAAAAAACGTCGCGATTCGCAATATATTAATTTAAATTAAGAACTGGCCAGAGTTGAGTCGAAACAAAAATCTCTTCTATGGCTTTTTAATAAACTTTTTTTTTTTTTTAAAGAACAGTTGCTTCACCAAATATATGCTATATTTAAATCATAATAAAGTAAGAAATGAGAATAAAATCTGTCTGAGCAAAAAATAGCTTTTAGGAAAAAATGATTAAAATAATATAATTTCTTAAATTAAGTTATTTATTAAATTAGAGTAATTTATTCTAATCTTCTAACTTGGATACATATTTGCTTCTCACGTATATTTAATCTCTAAAGTCGAAATGATTTGTGCCTCTATAGTTGATCGTATCTTATCGCAACTGTTTCGCAACGGGAAAACACCGTCTATTATTATTTTACAGCATTTTACTACGTTGCGCGACAATATTTACTATCGCGCTTACCAATATTGAGAAATATTGTGCCGCCGTTCACGACATTCTGGCGCGCTCGATAAATAATTTGCGCGAGCAAATTACGGCGGGCTTCATATGCGATAACGCATTATGCGTCGTGCACTCGCGGTTCTTTCGCATGCACTCGCTCGTGTTATCAGGTGCGCGCAATTGCAGCATCCGCCGTCGACGTCGTCGCCGCCGCCGCCACCGTCGCCGTCCATTCTCGCTGTATTCGACGCGTATCGCGCGCAATCACCTTCGTTTCATTACCGTTCCATTCAGCGGCAATTTCGTGTTTCATCGCCGATGGCAGCCGACGACGACGTGGATCCAATCCGCTTTAACAGACGATGAATTCCTCGACCGAGGGGACCACATTTGCATCTCACCGCGCTTTCACGCGAGAGGAAAAAATTCTGCTCTAGAATGAGGCAGAATGATTTTCACTAAGAACTGTTAAGACGCATTATTTGTAGAAAATGTACACTTAACATCTTTGTTTTTACCAATTTATTTTTCTGTAATAGAATTTTTAGAAATCGAGTTTTAATTTTAATTAAAATTTGGGATATGTCTTATATTCGATAAATTTCATTATAGGCACTTCTCAGAATAAACTTTTTGCAAAAATAATACAAAGTTATAAATTTAAATGTCTCTGAGGAGAAGTCATAAGTACATGTGAAGAAATTTTAATACAAATGTAATAATTATAGTATCGCTGACAATGCAGAGATGAGAACTGACACGGACGAAAACGATAACTTATTGAAAGATTATTGGAAATATTATTTTAATATTTATTCACGAAAATTGGGAATTTACGTCTAGCTTTTACTTTATTAAAGGAATATAATGCGAGGCATATATGAAGAGTATTAATTATACCGATTGAATCAGACGGGATTTCGTCTTCACGTCACAATTATTTTCATTATTGAGACTGGACAGGATGAGCGGGATAATGGTTGCTAAAATATTCCGTTCGTATATTCAAATGAGAGAGCATTCACACCAATCGGTCCGGTTTCCCGCTGACCCGACCTATCCCATTCTGCTGCCATCCTGATGTGTGAATGCTCTCATTTAAATATACGAATGGAATATTTTATCGCGGGGTTATCTTGCGCTATCGCGATGTGCCTGAATAGTGGGGCTTTTCCTTTTCGAATTGTAAAACGTATTTATCACGCGCTTGTTTTCAGAAACTGCAGTTTCCCTTAGAATACGAGAGAAATACGAATATGTCTTTGAATCGTAATGCAAGATCCACGAGTCAATGTATGTAGTCATACTTTACAGAGAATAAGAAAGAAAATTTGTGAGAAAAAAGTGGATATTATTAAATATTAGCCAAACTTATTGACTGCAATGGTCGATAAGTTTTTAATTTATTGCAATTATAATGATAATTACATCTTTCAATGGCTTTATATTATGTAGATCTAAATTTTGTTACCAAATGTTGAAAGCTAATGGACGAGCTAAGAAATATATATCGGTGCAATTGGTAGACGATGTGTCAGACTTTGACAAAATTGATTTGTAAATGACAGGACGTAATCGCGAAAAAATTGCTTTCGCAGATAAATCCATAATGGTTCTACAAGGTATAAGTCGGGTAATATTGAAAATAGGAGAGCTCGCCCATATATTCACATAGTCCGTAGGAAATGTAAATACACAGGCTAGTAAATAGCCAGCAGTATCTATAAATATACTGCCTTGCATCCGTATTCCGTCTTCCAGTTAACGACTTTCCAGTTCCTCCCTGAAACGGCTTGCAAACACGGCGAGTTGGCTGGGTAAAACTTCAGCTAAACTTCACCGGGGAAGATCTACATTAGATTTTTGTATCTTTTAATCAAGCAAATTCCTTGTTGACTTTTATTTACTGCAATAAATCTCGACCGCCGCAATTGTATACACCATTACATTTTCGCGAAATCTGTGCGTAAAAGATTTAATTCGTTGTCACCGTGAAGTCAAATCTGTTCGACGCACTACTGCTCGTGAAATCTGCGATTAAGATTAGGATCGCGAATTCTGGATGCGGAATCTATCCTGTATATATACACCGATAAAATTGTATTCTACTCTAAAATAAGCGCCAAGAGATCTTTTTAGTTTAAGAGGAGAATCCGCTAAACAGTATATCCTTTAAAGAGATATTCTTAACATGTAAGAATATTCTTACGTGTTAAGATTCTCCTCTTACACTAAGAAGATCCTTCTGGCGCTTATTTTAGAAAAGAATACAATTTTTTTAGTGTATAATAATTGTAAGTCAAGTTAGATCGGAGGGCGAATCGGATCCTAAATTAAGCATTCACCTGCTGACTCACTCGTGCTCGCTTCGAGAAACATTCCGTTAACCCTGCCGGTCACCAGGAAGCGGCGGTTACTCGGTTATGCTTAGTCACTCTGTATCTTTTTCCAGCCCTTTAATCCCGTACTCCAATCCCTTTTACGCACCATTACTGTACGTTTCCTCAGCTACTTTCCGCTACGCAGCGAGCGAGCGGCTCGTTCGACGTATCATTCGCAAGAAATGTATAATGAAACGTAACGAGCAACACAAATACGATAAGGCGAGGGGCAAGCTCTCGATTTTGCGGATCGCACGTACGTTGCGTGCTTATCAACGAGATCCATTAATCTACGTTTCCACGATGAGCCATCATAGATCACGCGCTCGTCAGAGGAAGGAAGAGGGAGGGTGGGGAGAGGGATGGTTTCTTGTGGTTCGTTCTGCATCTTCTAATAATCCCGGCTTCCGGTGGACATCACCGAGAAACCCATTACCATGTGGATAGTGCTTTATTTGCACGTGCAGCGTTAAACGAATAGAAATTGCGGAATTGATTTGAACGAAAGGATTTCCGGTAGAAGCTCAAGTTCGGATTGTATGGGACAAAAAATGTTAAATCTGCTATTGAAAAATGGGAAGGTTAAAAACCCGTTAAAATAGGAGTGTTACACGTTAGAAATGTCTAGTGACTGTTAACATACATTAATATATTAATGCGGAAACAGATATTCACAGGAATCACGAAGCAGCAAGAATGTCTCGACGATGCAAATAGAATGTCTGGAATAAGAAGAGGCTTAAGGTTAACATAGTGTGAATTCCGTCTCTCTCGACGCGTTTTCGCATTCGGCTTTGGGAAATCCAATCGTCATCTGCGACTTTAATCGGCGCGATTCGACGGCCGAGTTACGTCTGCATTGTTATCGAATATCGTAGATCAACAGGGACGCACTGTCAACGGGCACGTCAAAATGCGAGATATCGCGTTACGCGGGAAGCGACGGCGGCACAAGCTGCCGGACGTGTCCATCAATACCGATTATAAAAGTTTTTTTTATCTGCGCGACGTGATTTGCATGTATTACACTGGCGCACTGTGATACGCGTCGCCGACTACGAGCGAGATAAAACGAACCTGTGCACCTGCCCGCCGCCGCTGCCGGTGAAGTGATAAGCATCGGTCACTATGGGGGAACGTGTAGCAATCAGTGCCGATACTTATATCGATATCGGCCCATTAATGCGGGCATATCATCGCCTCGTGTATCGACGATCGGCTCGTCGTCGGCATGCCGTCAAATAAATGTACGCGCAAATGCGAGCGCGTTTACTCTTAAAGCCGCGACGCTAAAGTGCATCTCCATCTTTGCCGTCCGTAATCGACAATCGCTACTTCTCGAGTCCTTTCACGATCTAAAATGAATGCGTCGTCTCGCGTCAAAGTAGCTTTCCTACTTTATAAGCACAGTTATATTTATATATATAAAGAGGAGAGAGATTTATAATTTGTTATTTAATAATTCTTGTTTTATTTAATAATGTAATAAAAATACTATTGGATAGTTAATTCGTTAATAATTATTATAATTACTTTTCTTTAACATAGTTTCTTTCATTGTATCTCGCGACAACCGATGGTCGATATTTTTGATTTTTAACGCAAGAATTAGCGCTTAAAATTGTATTCAGTGATTCTGGAAAAATTCTGCATGCTCACGGAAAAAAAGTAGCTCCCGTAGCTAAAAACTGCGTGTGGTAGCTAATTTCAGTTGTTATATACAATATATACAGCTAACATCTTAACTGTGATATCTGTTTCATTGCTGTCGTGACTATAAATTGCTAAACTACAGCAAACCGTTTTGCTGTAGTTAAGAAATTTATAGTCACGACAGCAAACACAATTTAGCAAATCATGATTAGCTATGGTAGCGAAAAAATTTTTTTCCGTGCTGCAATAGCGAAAATCAGCATATTACCGAGTCGAAGACGGACGCGACGTCAAACGCGCGAATATTGGGCATTTTTATGCTAATAATCCGATATCTCATTATGCCGGTATTGTTGCATTATCGTTCGGCGGCGAGTTATCATGTCCGAGCAGTTAGTCGTGAAATTTAAGCGACATCTCGCGAATTCCATTCGGTCGCGAATTCGGTCGCGCTTGATTCGACATTATCCTCGCACGCGGAGGAGAAGGAAGAGGAAGAGGAAGTCGAAAGAAAGAAAAGAAACGAGAGGTACATGGAAGGAGGGAAAACTGCTACGCTCTTCCTGCATCGATCGCTATGAGAATTCGCGCTCTCTGGGCTCCGTAATAAAATTAATGGAGCGTGGCGAACGTCGCGAGGAGCACAAGACAGTATCTCACTCTCTCTCTCTCTCTTTCTCTCCCCTCCCCTTTCCTCTTTTCCTTTCCACGACTTCTGCTTAAGCAATTCCACGCTTCGATTTCCACGCTGTGTTTTCGGTGTGTGCGCGTGTATGAGCTTGCAGAGTGCTTCGGTGATATAGTGGCGCGAGATACGGCGTCCGATCAAACGAAAGTAATTGCGGGCTTTGATCTCGATTTAAACCGGTAGACCCATCGACATATAGAATGGACCGCTGATGTCAGTGGAGGGGGTATTGCACGCGTAAAATGAGAGGCAGATAATATGAGGACATGTTCCGTCTCTTTTCGTCTCTTTACGGCGTACTACGTTCCTGCTTGGAAAAAGAGACGGAACGTGTTATCTGCCTCATATTATCTGCCTCTCACTCTACGCGTGCGATACCCCCTCCACTGACATCAGCGGTCCATTCTATATGTCGATGGGTAGACCCGATCAGCTATTATCGCGAGCGCGTTGTAGCTTTATAAAAGAATTCCTCAAACTGATTGCTGACTTTTTGCAGTTTGTTTCGCGGTGCCGCTCCGAGGCAAATCGCATATCGGTTTGCGCGCGTGTCTCTTTTAGCGAAGTAGGAAAGCGTGTTGGCGTTACAATCACCGCGCAATTACCCGGCAATTACGCTGCTTTCTAGCGATACCGATACATTGTAGTCACATTTGCGCGACGATTGTTAACAGGGTAAAAAAGCCTCGATTAAAAACGAACTGTTGTAACCGAAGGGGACTCTGGAAAAACGACGCTGCTTTCGTGCTACTTTCAAACTTTGTGATATAGTAAGAGCATCAGCTTCGTGAAATATTTTGTTGAGCGTCGACATTGAGAAATAGCAGACAAATGTAATAAAATAGAGTGCAATAGAATAAAGTAAAATGGAGTAGATAATAGAACAGAATAAAACATTCGATAAATCAAACAATTTTCAAAATCGTACAGTTGATAAGAATCCTTTTAACACATTAAAAATACAGAGTACAATTGTATGTACAAGGGCTCTCGTTTCAAAGAGGATTAAGATTGAGAAATTGGAGAAAGGATGTGGGATCGGAACGCAGGGGACGGTATCAGTGATTTATTCGCCAAAAAGGATGAGAAGGGGAGCGAGAGAGGCGTTTCTTCTTCGTCCTTCTTGTTTTTTGGCGTTCGCTACCGATGTTACGCTACGTGACGGCGATTTTAAACGCGCGGCGTCCAGTTCCGTCGTAAGTCACTTTGCGGTCGCCTTAACAGGAAAATCAGGTTTTCGAGTGCACGCGCGTTGCGCAATGCCGCGGACGGGAGCTTCGCGTACGATAATAAATTGCACGTGCGCGCGGGCGCTGTGGGCTGCCGAGTTACGTAAATTCAGTAATTGCCGTCGACCGAACGTATACTGCGGTACCGAATGCAAAATATTTATGTTATATAGATACACATATATACATGCATAGCGGTCGCTCATACGTAACGTAGGAGCATTTGATGAACTCGGTGATATTTTTCCGCAGAATTTTCTGAAACGACCCGACCGTAATAAACACGTGGAAATATAAACGCGTCAATAAGATATCCACTCGGAAAAATATTCCGTTGAGGAAAAAATAATTCGTTGCAATTTACCGAACCAATAATAGCCGATAATTGATGTAATTTTCTCTCGAAAATCGTTGCGTACTGTTTCTAAATGGAAAATATACATGAAAAATAAAGTGTCCGTTTACAAGAAATATTATATGTATGTTGACAATGCCGGGGACATTCTGTATAATATCTATGAAAATCGTGTATAGTTCTGCAATCGGCGATCAGTGACGAAACCGATGCTTAAGGAACTCTTCGGTATCTTCGTACTGGCGGCGGCGCTGGTATTTCGTGAGATGATTATTATCGAGACACTTTAAGGTTTCCACGTCTATGCGGCTGGAGAAGAGTGCGGTTAAGTCGCGGCTGTAACATGAATAACAAATAACGTGGATAGTCCAGCGTCGCAAAAAATAGCAGTCGACCAGTAATGCAAATAAATAGCAAAGTACCGCTCTAACGTTCCAACATTTTTATCGTGAGTGGCAGGAAGACGAATTTAACGCGCAGAAGTTTTTGCCGAATATATGAACGGATAAATAAATAAATACAACACATTTTTAGAACAAAAGTAGAGACCGTACACGTTAGATTTCAAATTAATTAAATTAAATTGAAGTAAAAAAGAAGTAATAAAAGAATGTATTCACTTATAGAGAATATTTGTAAAATACTATGTTCGATTTTCCGACGCGAGTGGAAAGTCACAGTACATTTCGTCGTTTATCCTGCTTACGAGGAACGTCCACACGAGGAACTGTTCAGGTTTCGCTTTCGCGCCAACAAAGTGGATGCACCGGTGTAGACGGAAATGCATTCGGCCACGTGCAGTCTGTTTCAAAGCAGCATCGGCGTTTTATGGTCGGTGAGTTCTTGTACGCGGAGTGCAGTCGGAGTGAAATCTAAGTTTCCGCGTGTAGCAACCGTCCTATCTCTCCCGGAAAATTTTGCTGATTAATGTGCACCCGCACTTTTATCGACCGACTCGACCATTTGACATTAATTGCGTAACAGTGCACAAAACTCGAACGTCGTTTCGTGGTCATTTATTTTAATTAACGCGCCTGCATTACGCGGCAGAAATAGCCTGCAGTATCTCGGAATCTACATTCTGAACTTCGTCGTTTATATGCAACGTCGTTGTACATGAATATGCTTTAGCTAATAATGTTGTATATAACTTACGTAATTACAATTCTTTAAAATATAGAATTTTCGCTAGATTTCAGGCTGTTGTCAGTTTCCCCCAGCAAGAATTTCGGGAAAAAAAATTTCTTTTTCAACGTTTTGTATCAAAGAGTAAAGATTTTTCGCGAATTAAATTTTGTAAATGGATATTTCGTTTACTTTCGACACAACTCTAATAGAGATTTTACTTAGATCTTAGATTGTTTAACTTCTTCGTTAAAAGATTTAGCGGTAAAAGTTGGAATTATCGCCTAGTAAAAATGAATTTTGCATTTTGCTGCGAAATTCGTCCACAATATAGTTTTTGTTCGACCTGGCATATTCTGTATTATTACGTTACGGACTGTAGGCGCGAGGGTGAAATTTCGCGGGAAGTATTCTCCGTTGTTCACTTGTTGCTAATAACTTGGTCGTGCTGAAGAATGACAGTGTCGAAAAAGCGGCATTTATGCATGCTACTTTATTTTCGCGTGCAGGTGCTCTTATATATCCTTGCCGCTCGTTTATCCTCGCGGATCGCGTAAAAGCGTGTGTTTTCAGCGCGAACACCTCCATAAGGATATGCGCAAAGAATTAAGCCACGCTTCGCCGCACTCTGAATTAGGTTCTCGACACGTGCACGCGCCAACACGCATACACAAACGTGCTTTACACGCCTGTGCATATCTTCGTGCATAAAACACGCCCGTGTGTTTCGCATTTCGCAGTCGCTGCATAAAGCGCGTTTCTCGTAATTCCGAACGACATTCCCAGCGTTTTTCCCGACGCTGCCGCATATGTAGAGGGTGGATGTGATAAATAAACGAAACGAGACGACTGAGTTGTTTCACGAGTGGCTTCTGCTTGTCCTTATAGTCTTCAATGGTAAATCGGATGTAAAAGCGCAAGCAGGTACTTGCTCTTTAATTTTAGATCATTCGCCGCTCGAATACTTAATCAAATCTATCGAAGAGGGAATCTTTAACGGTACAAAGACTTCTAAATAATCATCGTAAGAGGTTTTGAAAGAATCACGATAAATGTTCATAGATGTATAACTAAAGAAGCTTAAATATAACTTCTTTAATTGCAGAGCGTAACAAACTTTCTCTTTCCTTTCTTCTTTTTGCTTTTATCCTAAAGTTAATGTACTGTATTCCTATCATGTATATTCTTATTATTGTAACTACCTATACTGTGATATTAAATTGCATATATTTTACTTTCTCATATAAAACATTTATGAGAATGGCCAAATTTCAGATTATAAAATAAATATCCATTAAATCTTCGATCTCTCTGCATCTCTTATCTCCCTCTCTCTTCCTTTCTCTCTGCCACTTCTTTCGAACGGGTACACGATTAGACAGCGGCATAAATATGTATATGCGGTTATGATGAGAAAGAGGAGGCATAACTGGAGAGCGGCACAGTTATCGTATATGGGCACAGATCTCGCTTATAATAACCACGTACTCAGCTATCGCGCGTTCCACATACGGGGTGCTGTTGTGGCGGACCCGCCAACAGATCTCTATATTCCCTCCGTTGTAAAAATTACAATGGATTTTACTGCAGGAAAGTGTAACAAGGCGAGTTTTTCGGTGGTTGAAAATTAATATTGCCGCGGATGAAACATTTCTGTCTCATCACGCAATGTAAATTTAAACACATTGCGAATGGGAACATTTTTGTTTGTAGCTTTAGCTTTGTATTCGTATTTGAAATTTTTGATGAAAAAGAGAACGAGAATATTTAAACAGTATAAAATTGCACTTTTAGCGATTTTAAAAGCTTACTGAACCATATGAGTTGGATATCTTGGTAAACATGATAAATTTTTAAATCATGATTTTTAAATTAAATTTTACTTAAAATTATATGTAAAATAATATCTTGTTACTTATTTACACTTTCGTTAATAACTTTTTAACTAAGGGTGTGCAAATAAAAAATCGATCGGTTTAGGAATGTGCAAACGAAAATCTATCGATTAAGGCTTTTACAATGTAATTTGCTTGTAGTTGGGGGGGGGCAGTGTAAAATTGGCTCCTCCAAAATTATTTTGTTAATAACTTTTTTACTAGAAGTGTGTGCAAACGAAAATTTAAAATGTGCATACATGCATGTGCAAACGATGAGCAATCGAATGAGCTACGAAAAGTTAATTTTTTTTAAATGTTGGGGGCTAACTTCACACGGGTCTTTCGAAATGCTTTTAGCGAAAAATTGTCTTTTTTAAATCTCCCCTCGATTCGAATTATTATGTCGCGGAATTTCTACTGAAAAAAAAATCGGCAAGGAATATCGCCAACTGCAGCCAATCACCGAACATCCTGTATAGCTGCACAAACCACGCTTGTCCATCTCTTTCCATGTCTCTCTCGTGTCATGCCCGAGGACGATGATGAACGACTGCGATTGTAATTCCCATCGGCTGGCAATTACTTAACGCGAGATGAAGCGGTCAATGTAGGCGTGTATAGCCCGACTTTGGCTGGTACTTAGCGAAATTAACGACGTGGCCGCGGTCACGTACGTGTCCGCCTTCTGCATAAGCAATAGACGGTGCATTTCGTCGTCGTCATCGTCCTCCTTGTCCTCGTCCTCGTAATTTACACGTACGAGATGGAAGCGTACTAAATGGTAAATGTTGGTCGAGCCGTCGGTTACGATCGATAAAATGAGACGAACCAGGATATCCAACACTCACCTCCTTTCAAAACGAATATAGACTTCACGCGATAAGAAAAAGTAGCTTTTCAGACGCGTCATCCCGCGTTCTGAAGTTTAGTCGATATTTAAATGACACTTAAATTTAAATGATAACGAAATTAACAATATGCCTATTTAGAATTGACATTTATAAATATGACTGTATGACGTCAAAAATAAAAGAAGATCATATTAAAAAAGTTTCAGTAATAGACTTATATTAAATATTCTTTTACGAGATATATGGATACGTAAATATTGTATGTCATACTATAAATCTAGGAGATCAGAAGTGCATTAAAAAGAAAATTGGTTGTCATAATTCCGGGCGTATAGAATATCGCATTATTTTATTTTATTGTTTTACTTTTTTTTACCACTTTTTTCCTCTCATTCTTTGTTTTATTTGCTTGTTGCCAGTTGTTACTTGGTGTAGAACTGTATGCATAGTCAGAACTTAAGATGAGCTTCTGAGTAAGAAAGACGAGCTTGCGGACGTATAGCGCGAGCGTAAGCCGCTCCTCAAGGTATCGCTTTAACTCGTCCTTTCAGAGCTCATCCAAAAACAAAGCGGCTTTATTTACCTTGACAACCGGAAAACAAGGTTTTATAGTGCCGTCTCATAAAGACGATGTAAGAACAAGTAAGACGAGCTTAAATGTCGACGTCTCGACCAAGTAAATGCGTTTCTTTCTGACGAAATTAGAAACAGCTTAGGACGAACTTGAAAAATAAGCCCCTCATAATTATATTCTCAGGATTGCTTTGTATGTGTGAGAGAGTCTTGATTATGAATTTTTCAATCATTTGACGAAAAATAAAATAGTCAAAAATTTTTTACATTTTTTTGAGAGATCACTGTGTACCTTCGCGCGGAGTATTGGCGCGTTTCGAGATTAAGTTCGCGTGATTTTAAAAATGATGCCAAGTCGGTTGTTCCCGTCTGTACAAAGCGGTCGGCACCGCCCGTTATGTCGATGGGGTGTTTGCTGGATGCAGAATGCGCGCGTGTCATAAAATACCGCGCGCGGCACAAGCGCGTAATTACTGAATGTTTAAGCTCGCCCGTATGCCACACGCGCGGCTCGCGCGATTTTTCTGCGTCTCTGAATATTGCACGATCACCGCTACGTTCCCGGAATACGTCGACGAAAAACCTGTGTAATGTCGGCTCGTAACTTCCCTCGCGTTGAATAATCCGACCCGTCAAAATTATTGGAAAGTCATTCGGCGCCGACGCTCGCAAAAAAGCAAATTCGCCGAGAAATGCAAAATTCGCGTCCTCAAAAACGTGAATTATTTCGACTCGTTAATCGTACTTTTGATATCTCGATGAATTATGACGTTTTGATGAGCTCTCCCGTTAATACCGTCTGCAAACCGTTTTGCAAACTTTCCACGAAATGGCAGAAAAGCCATGGAGTATAACTCAGGGAAAATCAAATAAAAAACGTACAGATATACAAAATTACATATAATTTAAAGGGCGATATTTTTCGGCAAATACATTGGAAATAAAGTTTTAATTTAACGTTTTGTTTTACGCTATTGCCGTTATTAAACGTGGGAAGGATCGACTAATTCAAACTTCGCTGAAAAATGCGAATGTCCTTCCGGTCGTAATTCTCCTCCTCGCTGCGCCGTCGCGTCGCTTCAAATACAGCGCTACCCCGCGTAGTTTTATAGCGCGATAATGCCGTGCGTACTCCCGAGTACCGGTGAGTACCGGGCGTTCCTGCAGATAAGGCCGGTCGTATCTAAAACGTCGAAACACACTCGCGGCGCGCGCGAACCGCTCGTAAATTGCCGTTATCATCGGCGAAGCAGCGCGTGTCATTAATTTATAATTCTGAAGATAGAAAGCGATACTCATTCGAGGCTCCTACCTACGACGCGACGTTTCGCTCCTTCTCTTTCTCGACGGCACAAATTCCGTCGTGGCGAAAGAGGGAGAACCCTCGAAGATCAGGGTGTGTCTCGTTTGCGGCAGGATAATCCTTAAAACTCGTACGTAGACAGCCGCTTCCACGTGCACCTGTCGCACCTTCGACTCACCTTCGACGCCATTAGTCGTCCTACCGGTAATTTGTGGCGAGGCTCGTTAACCCTTACGCTCCTAACGTGTTCGATCGTGGTCTTCTCCTCTTCGCGTATAATATGCAAATACGCAGGGTCGCGTAAAAGTCCAACAGGTATCTGAAACGTAATTGAACACGTTTCTCAATATTTCTCAATATATATCAAGTGTTTTTCTTTTTAATGCCTCTTAAACAGCAAATGCATATTATATGATTTAAAATGATTCTCCTGAGTTGAGAAATATCGTGTCTCTGTAAGTCATTAATTCGTCGAAACAAATCTTACCCGTCTCACTACTTATCGTTGGCGTGTCTCATTTATTTAAAAGTATTCTTTATTCAGGAATTTTTTTCCCGATGCACGAACTTTTGGACCGTGGGCCGTGAACTCCCGAGCAGTCGAATAACATCCAACGATCGTACGAAGGTACGATTCGCTTTCGCAAAAGTGCTCCAATTTGTACGCCGGGAGGATTGCCCTTTAACTCGACCGCTATAATAAGAGCGGAGCGACCGGTGTGTAGTCGGTATTATGGCGAAACCTTTCGTGATATGTCACGGCGAGGAAACCAAGGAACGGGATCGCATTGCGCTCGTAGCTCTCATTTGTGCGCGTGTATTTGTGTCGATCGCTTGTGTCGAGAGCTTTGTGTTTCCATTTTTATGTTTCTCTTTCTCTCTCTCTCTCTCTCTCTCTCTCTCTCTTTCTCGATCGCGTTGTCTCTCTCTTTTCATCGTTCCATCCGTCAATAATGCGGCGAGTGCGGCGAGCTGTGCATTATTTGCAGTAAGATAGCTACCATTATCGTTGGCCGGCTGATATTATTGGCCGGCTCGAACGGACGTCGTATCCAGCGGGTTCGATATTAATTACGATCGTATGCACTGACGGCTCGAAAAACGCCTGTTTACGGAAGCACCTGCATGATGCATTGTCGATCTGCCACGGCGTTGCTCGGTCCAATGGATATTAAGCGTAGTTTAATTGCGACTTAAAGAGCTCGAGATATAAATATAGGTTTTTCCGAAATGAATAATGTCCGGGGAATTTTTAAAAACTTTTTAAACGCTATTCTTTTGTTTTGTTAAATTATTGTTATACTTAACATGAAATACAGAGAAAATTAAATATAATTTGACGAAATATCATAAATTGTACGTAACAATATATTTCTTGGTTACAATGTAAAAATTACGCGCAATGCATTTCTGTAAATGGTAGATTTATTTGCGACCGCACGACTGGATAACATCTAAGGCAGTAAGTCAGTTCGCCCTAGTTTGCTGTAATATCCAAATACACTTACGTGATGCAAGTTACAAGACCTTGCGCTAAGTGCAACATCGTCGATGTCATAATGTCGGTCACGGACCAGTTTGAGAGTTAATGATTTATGGTGTTTCTGGCGTTGCGGTGGCCTGTGTAAAATTCGCCGCTCTCGTGACTTAGCACTTCGGCACGCTCGCCAGTCCCTCATCTTCGAGAGGGCCGTTACGAGATTACTCGCGCGGTCGTTTCGAAATCCCGGAAGTTTCTCGCGTGCACCGAACGGGTCTTACCGCCGTGCGCAGCATTCTATCACATATGTAACGTACCGTCAAAGCTCGCGAAGAGTACCTCGAACGTGTCCTTTGACGGCGGGCGCTTTGACGGCTAGGGTACGCGTTGACGTGTCGAAACTCTGACATCGATGAAGTGCATCGATTATCTCGCTAATGGCGTTGCGAGAAAAAACTGCTTGGGCACGTTTCTGCATGGGCGGCATTGTCGCTCTTTTAAAAGACGTAAAATATTGAATGCAGTCGACAGTTTCTTCAGAAAAGAAATGAAAATTGATCATATTTGTTAAATATTTGCTATTTGCAAGATTTGACACTTAAAATGTTATGTTTTCTGTGCTTCTTTCTCCGCGTTTGCTTAATTATTCCATCAAACTTGACGATAGGGAATAAAGCAAAAAAAAATATCTTGTGCGTAATGAAGAATTCATCCAGTCGCGAATTCGAATGCGAAAGAAAGACTCTTTCCAGGTCACGAAACCACCACGTTCCAACGCGTTTATCCGAGCGAGGGGAAACGCGGCACGCGCATTATCGCCGTGCGATTTATCGCGAAAGTAGGTGCGGAAACATCGCGATGAGGCGCCGCGGTTTAAGAGACCCGGTACACGAATGAGAGAGAGAGAGAGAGAGAGATAGAGAGGGGGAGAGGGACAGCATGACTTTCTACTCCGTGATGCATCGCGAGACGCGTATACCAAACGTAGGCACGCGCGAGAAAAATCTCCGTCGTTTCCGAGCTATCGATCGCGCCGAGTGACAAACGAGTCGCGATCGAAACGCATTATTTCTCTTCTCCCCTTCTCCCTCCCCCCTCTCTCTCTCTTCTTTTTCGCGCACTGCCAAGCGTTTCTTCCCGAGAATATAAATATTAGTCGCAGTTGTTGGAGATTAATTGCCGTCAATGACAAAGTGATAAATTACACTGAGTGTCCTTTTTTTTCCTCTCGCCGACTGTTTGCCCGCCCGAATTTATTACGCCCGCTCGGCCAACAGAGTCCGTATTCTATTTCCGCCTTGGAGCATAACGCGTTTAATTCGCTCAGCGATGGATAGCTAGTGTGTATAATAATGTGGGTGCCCGCAGTTACGTGCACAGATCAAAATCTGGCTCTTTTAGATCGACGGATCGATAAGAGTGCATCCGGGTAATACACCGTCGAGTTGGAAAGGTTCGTGATATGAGGTATATGCTGACGTAAGTGAACGCTGAAATATTAACTAGAATTTATGATAGGAGACGAAATGAGCGTATTAGCTTGTAATTTCGCTAATAGAATTTTTATCGCCTATATCGGGATGCAATAACGCAAGGAAAGGTAATAATAACACGGAAAGAACGGTTTTGCTGAAATGTCTAAAAATTTGGTTAAATACAGATCTGAAAATAATTTTGTTAGAACATAGAAAAGTAACCCAGTAGGACACTCGAGCATGATGATAATGCTGCAAAACGTTTTAGTATTCTAGCAATTATTTTGAGCGTCCTACTTTGTTGCTTTTGATGGTCTAACAAAATTATTTTTAGATCTGTATCTGGCAAAAATTTTAGGTATTTCAGCAACACTATTCTTTCCGTGAATATAAATGAATAATACACGGAGAAAATTTTATATTAAAAATTACTATATATGGCAGTAGCCGTGGACTATTGCTGAAATTATAAAAAATTTTACTATGTTTTTCATTGTTTTACATAGTAAAAATTTTTATAATTCCAGCAATGGTCCACGACTACTGCCATACATAGTAATTTTTAATATAAAATTTTCTCCGTGTATAAAGCGACTCAATTATAATGGCTACATTACACTTTATTAATAATTATAAATCAAAATCTTTCTAAAAAGTCCGTTATCAAAATTAAGGTCGGCTGCTCTGTGTGTGATGTCTTCTATAATTCTAACATAATTCTTATTATAAAGACACGAAGTTCTCGTTAATTTTGTCCAAGTTTTTATCGTACGACAAGTTGTTCTATCTGGGATCCGATATGATCAAGCTCCTAAATGCGTTCGTTCATTAAGGACGTCAGCAATGGATGTCTGCAAACATGTACGTAAAAAGCTCGCGGAATTTAATTAGCGACACGATTACGCGGATTACGTTTCCGTCTACAAATGGAACTCCATTTAGATGTTATCTAAGAGGAATGGCGGCGCCAATCGAATTGTCTCACGGGATTGCTGAAATATCAGGAGATCCTGATAAAAGAACGTGTATCCAGATTAGAACTCCATTAAATAGCTAGCCCGCTCTTGGGGGCTATTCTTTTCTAAAAGCTTTGTCCCATTTACTCTGTGTCATTGAGCACTTTAAGGACCGCGACATCCCGACCTTTTATTTCTCGCACAATTGAAGTTTGCGCGCAAAGTGTCTCTTCCCGTAAGAATCGCAGCTTGTACCAAGCTTCATTTAAAAATCAATGTCGTTATATATCGCTGCTTCCAAGAGACAGTAAAAATTCATGAAGCCTGCAAAGCTCCAGAGTTGTGGATGTGCACCTTGAACACGAGTTAAATATGGACAAATGTAGTCCGTTTGAAGCTGTCATATATAAAATAACATACGTTCTTAGTGTTTGATTTTTATTTTTAAACCCTCATTTTCTTCCGCATCTCAAATACTGGATTGGCCGCGATAGTTAAATTTGCGACTCTACATTTCTCATTTTCTCGAGCGACTTGTTTTTGCGCGGATAATTTTTTACTCAGTCTATAAATCGGCGTCGCGCCGCCACTCGCGAAACCACCATCGCCATTAAGCCACCGCAAGGTTGCATATAAATGCCGCCGGCGTGGCGGTTTCGAGTGCAACTTACCGAGGAATCATTCGACAAAACAGTGCCGGCTATGCAACGGGAGAGCGTTCCGCTAAAAGCGTCCGCCGTCTTCGCCTCGCCGTTAAAACGACGCGAAGTTCGACGCCGGCCGTTTATTAATGCTAATGATCCGTCCACCTTCGCCGGCTTGAGTTCTCCAGAGTTGTAAAACTGACGCCTCTCTTTCGCGAATGTTGTTGGCATCGCGTTCGCCGAAAGCGGAAAGCCGCACGCAGTAAACTTTATTGCAACCTCGCGGCGCACCTTTTACTGACCTTTATCCTTTCGATGCCGAACTCGGTGTGCAGGTCCTACAATCTCTCCCCCTTTTATTTTCTTTTTTGTTAATTTTAGCTCGATCAACTTTCGACAATCTCGAACTTTTACGTGACAGTGGAATTCTCTTGCGCGTTAATAAATTTGCGAGGAAAGCGCTTCGCGTCTATACGCAGAGGGTAATAACTGCGACGTAATAAAACGTTAACAAAATGTCATTATATCTTCCCTGTAGGGCTGACCCTTTCCTTTGACCAGCGGACAAGGAACAGGAGGAATAACCCCGCGTTTCAATTACCCGATCCAATTCCATTGTGGATTCGATGCGCGAGAAAGTCCCGCGGCGAAACGCGAAATGAGGCGTTCGTTCGCCAACAACATTGACCAACCCCGGTAACCCCGGTTCGGTTGCAATTCGTTCACTTCGATATAGCAGCCGTTGCGTGCTCGGCATTCGATAACGTCACGGTTATTATACTCTGATTAAATTTCACAACGTTGGGGAACGTGAGCGAGAGACGAAACGCGAGTCATGGAGAAAGAGATAGAAATAGAGAGAGAGAGAAAAACGAGAGAGAGAGAGAGAGAGAAAGGAAGAAAGAGAGACGAATGGAGATGTAGGACTTCGTAATAGTTACTCTATTAGTTTTACGAGAGGGATTTTCGTTACGAGGGATTGGCTGTTAGAAAGTTCCGCGGGATGGAACTCGGGGGAGAGTTGCAATTCGGATTCCATCCGTGTCGCGATGCAACCGGGTGAATGCGAGTTAGAACGGATGTACAACGGGAGTGTGGTCGCGAGCGGATCGGAATAGGGACGAACTATCCTTGGATTTACGATGTACAACAAGATCGATGTATAATACCTTGCCGTAATTTAGCATAGTAAACGCAGTTGTTTCAACATGAGCACGACAAATGAAGACCTCGAATTTTCTCGCGGTAACCGATATAAGATTTCACGTCGGTGTCGTTAATTGACGATGTTTTCCATTTCTGGAAACAAACGAAAATTTAACGCTTTTGTATCACTTTTCAAAATTACTATATTAACCCTCCGACTGAATACGTTTTTTCGACACCTTTCCACTGAATACGTGGACTTTATGCGTCCGACGCTATTTTCCTCACTTTAGAGTAATTTAAAATATCTAAAAAAATTCGTGGAACATCTGTTTACATGATTTCATAGTCATTTTGATCCAAATTATTAATTAAATATTTTATTTTTAATGAATTCTGAACACTAACGAAGGAAAGACTCGGACACCAACGACCCACGTATTCAGGCGGAGGATTAAGATGTTTGTCGAGCCGCTACTTTTTATAGACTTTCTCCGATTTCTGACCTGGTAACTCTGTTTTAAACGAGCGATTCTCAAACGTGTCGTCGAGTTTGGCATGTTTAATCCAATCGATGAATAAACAAGTGACGCTCTTATCCCGCTAAGAGAGACATTTGCGACGACATGAATTATAAAGCGAACGGTCGCGATTGTCCGCTGCGATCGGGGCAGAAGCAGATGCGTTTATGTGGGTCGAGGGTAATAGTTATGTTCGGTTGTGTCTCGCCTGTACTTAAACAGCGTGAAGGAGCGCGAATCGCTCTCGCAAAAGGAGCGAGTTAGAACGGAAATAATAACGAGCCAGTTGCCCTCTTCTGTGCCGGTATACGGCAAAATTCATCGCCTTCGTGTCCCCGTAAATATGCGTTTTATAAACTCGCCTCGTTTGCGTTGCGTGCCAAGTGTCGCCGCGTCGCGCGCTTTTATAAACGCGAAAATATTAATATTTCATTTTCGTCGGCTGGCTGCTTGTGTCATGAATCCGTGACGACGACGACAACGACGACAACAACTTTTAATTTGAGCCAGACTGCCGAGATTATTCTGCCGTGACTTCTGACCTAGAAGTTGTCCTCTTGTTGGCACGTCGGCTCGATTATGATATATGTATTTCAAATACTTCACTGATGTTGACCATTTGAAAATTGAGACATCAGTTACTTTTTCGCAGCAGTAGTTAGAGTAGCTATACACGGAAAGAATGGTTTTGCTGAAATATCTAAAAATATTTGGCCAGATACAAATCTGAAAATAATTTTGTTGGGCCATCAAAATAATTATGTAGGATGCTTAAAATAATTACTGGAATATTGAAACTTTTTGTAGCATTATCATAATGTTTGAGCGTCCCACATAGTTACTTTTGATGGTCTAACAAAATTATTTTCAGATCCGTATCTGGCCAAATTTTTAGATACTTCAGTAAAACCGTCCTTTCCGTGTACTTTTGAAAAAGGATTTCTTTCGCGAGCATTTAAGATTAATTATTCAAAGATAATCTTTTGTATTAAAAATATATTTTCTGAAAATTGTATTTGCACTCCCAAAATGCTTAAAATTGATTGAGAATTAAATAATTTCTGGATAATGATTTATTAATTGTTGAATTTAGATTCCGAAAGTGGCTGATAAAATTTCTTTATTTTTTAATAATTTTTGTAATGTAATTGGAATCTGTTCAATTAACGATGATTAATCTTTGATAAATTATTTTTGATAATTATATTTTGAATGAAAATTTCAATAAAATGGATAAGGTTAACTGAAGAGAGAGAGAGAGTAATGTTCCATTTATTTTTATTTTTTAAAAATATTGAAAAAATAATATTTACTGATATTATATAAATGAGAATAAGCAATAAAGTATGTGAATAAATAATAAAATTAAGCTCCTCATCTAATGTACTTTACTAAAAATATCATTTTTGTTGATTTTTCGAAATGAGAAGAGATCAGAGAAAACTTTGTTCTTCAGCAAAGTTTACTTTAGCAAAATTCTCTCATTCGAGACATCATTACCAAGATACTTAAATCGTCGAGAATTAAGAACCGTGTCAACAGAACCTAACTATCATAAAAGTCACCGTTGCAAGAATTCTGTTCACGCGCCGCAATTAATTCGGCCTCAACCAGGGCATTTTCGGAATCAATTAGCGAAAAAAAAAGCACTCGTCCATCATCGCGGGCGTTCGTTCCGCGGCAATCGTTTTTCTTCTGTCTCCCGGACACGGGGAGTGCGCGTTTTTCTCGGCGCGTCCTTCGCGTCCTGAAATTGAAAAATTAAGCGAAAAACTCTCGCGGCCCCGAACAAATGGCGGCTCTTCGGGACTTATGACGGCGGACGTCCCGGCCGGCGTGGACATGAGCGGCGAAGGAAGAATTCGAGGTGCATTATCCTTGACCGCGTGCTGCGAGATAAACGAGCGGTGTACCGGGCAGGATGAGACGAAATGGCGGGTGCCGGAGATTGCGGGAAGAAATTCGGCAAGAAAGTTCGCCTTCTTCCCGTCGACATCGGGCGAGTTATGCGCTTTAACGCGGGTAACGGCCCGGGCGATCGACGCGACAGACCGATCGATCGATTGATCGTGTGCAGGGGACCGCTCTATGAAATAAGGGGCTCCTGTATCCGGACGAAATCACCGCTCCAACGACGGCGGTTTCCCGACCGATAACGCGAGAAAGAAGTTAAGGCGACAAGCTGCAGTTGTCCAATCGCGCGCGAGCGAGACGGCGGCGATCGATCGCCGTGCAAAAACTGCTCTATTGGCCGGAAAGAAAGGACGCGAGCGGGCGCCAATAAAGTAATTTACTCCGTGAAATCGCCAAGGAGGTTTATGGGTCGGACATCGATTCCCGCGCTCTGCGATTTACCGGTAATGGTATCTCCCGACGAGGTGTTTCCTGATCAGTTGCTAGCTTCCGTCACACTTTAGTCCCATTTGTATTTAGAACATTGATTCGGTAAATCCGCATTACGGAGCATCGTGCTTCAGGCTTCAACGAAGTTCAGCTATGGACATGGCTGAACTTTCCGTTGGTCTTTTTTGCTTTATCGACGAGAGTTCAGTAGCGTTGCCGCGGCACGCCATGTTAATAATTATGCGAGTGGCGCATTGCGAATGGCGGCCCGGACACTCGAGGGACGCCGCGGGTGCGTGTATGAATATTCATATGTCCGCATAAATGAACACTGGACCGCGTAATTAGGTCGTCAATCGCCACGACGCACAGAAGGAAGTCTCTGCGGGTCGTTCGACGTGCGACTGGCCCATATGGTACATTAAAGCGACCGCGTCCACGCTCCGGGCTGAGCTCATAAACGCCGCAATATCGCCAGTCAACGCTTTCCTCATAAACGTTCGTGAGTGAACGAGAGAGAAGAGAAGTGCGGTTTGCTCTGGAACACGAGCTCTCTAAAAGCATACACAAAAAGACAGAAATATGAGGTACCATCAAAGTGTGCACACTGATGGTTATACATGCAAGTAATTATATAATAATTATATTTAAAAACTTCGCAAAAAGATTATTTTAAAAATGTAACGAAAGATACGGTAAAAAGTAACTTACTTCCTTCCGTTTCTAGGAAATAAACTCCATATTGATAAGACTTTTACTACCGGATAGCATATGCCAAGTAAAGATGGTGTTTCTATTATTATGTGCTTCTTTCTGGCGAAGTGTCGGATCTCTGGAGAAAAACGGAGGAGGGAAACTGCAAAGAGAAGAACTGTGAGCAAGTGAACATGGACAAAGGCGATAAAACGTAGAAAAGGAAACGCCAAGAGAGCGAAGGTTCGAAATCGCTTGAATCCCCCCTGCGTTCCCCATCCTTTCCTCGTCTTCTCGCTTTTGTCGACGATGCTCTTCGAGAAGGAAATCTGACGTGGAAAATGGAAGTAGGCGCCGATATCATCGCCTTCGGGTGGTAATCGAACACACTGCACCGAACGGACCGTAATCGACAATCGGCTCATCGACCAGCGTTCTCCTTTTTTTTTAACACAAGAGAACAAATATATTGCCTTCCTATCGGCACGCGTGATCACTTTTCTCTCTTTAATTTATCGAATGTTTCTCAGCTCGCCGTTCGTGTTATACAGGTTGGTCCTGAAATAGTTGGTCAAAATCAGGGATTGGATTGAGTTCGTCATAAGGATGAAAAAAGTTCCCATAAACGTTAGTCCAAAAACGCATCCCGCAGAAGTAACGACTCATTTAATTATCAATTTTATTATGTAATGTGTTCAATTAGTAGCGCTTAATCGAATTATCTGTTGTCACAATTGAAACATTATTGTTCGCGTACGGAGGCAACACTTCAGAATTTAAAACAAAACAATCTCGATCACCGTCTCCGAGGATCGCTAAGCATTAGTTGAAATTATAAGAAATACGCCAGGAATCTTTGAGCGTGTTTAACAATCAATGGTTACACGGATGGAAGCGTGTGTTTTAGTTAACGGTGGACATTTTCAACACAACTTGTAATTAAATAAATAAATAAAAATAAAGTTTTTTCTTTTCATGGCCTTCCATTTTTCTGAATCAAATATTAATAATTAAATGAGTCGTAACTCCTGCGGGATGCGTTTTTGGACTAACGTT
>NJRP01000047.1:315615-445807 GCA_003063835.1 Aphaenogaster floridana
TAATTGATTCATCTCATTTTTCTATGCATAAAAGTATTAAGATACGATTATCAAAAAGTTTATAGTTTACGAGATATTTTATATTTTATGCCGGCGGTATTGTAACTTTCAAGCCTTATAACTTGAAAAGTACTTAATGAAAAAATATTTTTTTATAGTGTTTTGAAAAGCTCTCGAGGTAAGCTATATGAATATGCAATAAAAAGTAGGGGGTTCTATTTAAAAAATTCAATGTGACCTTGTCCTGACCTTGGTGACATCACCCAAGGTCTAACTAATACTCCTATCTTCTTTCCCCGTCAGAACCAAACAACTTTTGTCTAAGAGATTTTTTGCTATAATGCGTACTTTCAGAGATAACAGCTTGTAACACTTTACGTGGGACACCCTGTATAATAATGATAATTGATGTACAATAACGTGTACCTTGTGCAGTATTTCTTGAATATGTCCCGCACCGCTGTGAGATAATGTTCCTACTGATCATTGCAAATCGAAAAAGGCGGTAATGGTAATTGCAATAACGCTCGAAGATAAACATAAGATTCCCATCTCGCGTTTGCACGCGAATTATTTGCGTTTATGTGATAAATTTATGATCCCCCTTTGGTGGTAGATACCTGCGGATAAAATCGTGCGTGCCACAATTACTCTTGGCCGACCGGCACTTTCTCTTTCTGCTTGGCACCGCGTATCTCTCGTTGCCACCATATTACCTGTATATAAAACCAAACGCAACACATTTGAAAATTTCTGAAAATAACACATTTCCAAAATATTTCCTTTACGTGGGAACAATCCGTATCCTGCGGCGCTGTTACCATGGTCATTCATCGGTTTCTGCTATTATTGTGCTCTCGTATTAGCTCTCTATTGTATTATTTCACGTGCATGTCCAAAGCGCCGATACTAAGGCTCCCCTATCTTCTCGGTTTCAGGTGAGTTACGAGTTCCGGGATTATGGCGGCGCGTTGACTTAGAATTACACCGACGTAGTGGTGAGTAAGTAAGCGATAGATAACATCGAGATTTATAGTCCGGACTCAAGCGCCGTGAGCCTTTATCGGCGCAACGATTCTATCGCGCCGAGAGACGATCGTTCGGCAGAATTTCGAAAGGCAGAGCTGAAAGTCGTGTATCCTCCGAAGCCTGCAACCGCGCGAAATTTCCCTTATCCACCATACGATCCGCCTGCTAAAAGTATTCATAACCGCCCGCGACAACCTGCGGCGAGGAACGCCGGCATTCGCGTTTCGCAACAGTCAGACCTGAGCCAAATACGTCAATCACTTGTGTATTTTTTCGCGAATGTTCGTTGAATTACGAGCGAATATCACGGCAACTCGGCGAGGGCCCGCGGCGAAGTACGGTTACCGAGATTCTTTCCCATCCATATGTTACGCCGGCAGATTACACGGTTGGCGGTTTGCGAATTGATAGTTGCGTCAACGGCGAATCGTTGACGAATCGTTGGAAACAGTCATTGTCTTCTGGGCACCATATGGGTTTCGGTGAACAAGGTATCAGAGTTTCACGAGGAGGAAATACGCGATGCCTCATCTCAACTACTTATTGTTAAGAGGCTTGGCTTAATCTCGACAAATTAATGCTATTATAAATGATACTAGAGAGGCATGTCAAACATGATGAATGATAGTGAATCTTAGTTTCACTCCGCATTATTCATCGAGATAAGAAGTAAGAATAAAAAAATTGAGAGATCGGGGAAACATGATATTAACTTCTCCAAGCTAAAAATTTCTAAATGTCTCGACTTTTCGTCTGCGGAAATTGGCAATTGATTTCAAGTCGACTAAAGAATCTGTTATTAAAAAAATTAGAAGCAGAATGTAGTATATTGTGTACATAGTCTTGCGCGATGGAAGAGAGGAGAAAGAGACCCGAGCTGCAGCTGCACTCTTATTACACGGGTCACAAGAAGCTATCGGCGGAATGGGCGACGATGAGGGCAAGAGCGAGTCGCGCTCGTCTTTTTCCCGCGTTTATTCCTAATACTTCACGTCCTTTCGTCTTTCCACGGTCTCACCATCATTATCGCTATCGTACGTATCTATGTAGGAAAGGGAAAGGAAACGGGTGCGCGCCGGGAAATGCGGCGGCAACGAGCGCTTAAATCTACAAGGCTGATTATCGCGCTTCACAATGTTGCGTGTATGCTTATACATGACGATTTCCGCCGCGGAAGAGGCCGGGACCATCGTATCCGTCGCATTTTCGCAGGAAGTGGCTTGAAACCTCAACTGTGATTAAACAAAGTGATTCCTAACTACGAAACATTACGAGTAATATCCTCTCTTGAATCTGAGATGAAAATTCTTGCGGAAGAATGTCGAGGAAAGGTATGATTTACTACCTTTCTCTCTCTCCCTCACATACACACACACTGCAACTTTATCATTTTTGATATTAAATATCTTAGCTATGCGTGGGATTGAAATTCTGTTAAAGTCTAATATATAAATCGCGTTAAATTAAGTGAAAAACGGAGTTTTAATTGTCTTTAACCTAAAAGCTATCGATGTCTCGATATTTCTCCAAGAACTTTTGTTTCAGACTTAAGTAAGGAATTTATGCTCTTAACGTTTAGCTAACTACGCGAATCTTTCTCTATAATATAATCTACTTACGATAACGCGGAAGAATAAACTTTCTGTTAATCTTCGATAATAAATCTTCGCGATTTTTCTTTGATTAACCCCTTGTCTACAATGCGTATTTAAGGCGTAAAGATTTAAGAAATTGACCAATCACAGTCGTATATGAGGAGAATAAACGACTGCGATTGGTCAATTTCTTAAGTCTTAACGCCTTAAATACGCATTGTAAACTGACCCTCGCGCGTATCGAACGTTTATTTATTAAATTTCCGTTAATGTAATTAAATTTAGTCATGATAACGTGATGCTTCGGGACTATTGTGGAAGCCTGTAAGCCTTTCGATATACGCCTGCGGTGGATTTGATACCGGTCGATAATTGATTTTGAATTGAATCACTACGTTAGTAACATACTGATAATTACCAATTAAAGCATCCTTTAAACAGGGCGAATTCGACATAAATTGGTAACTCGATACGCACGACCGTGATTAACCACATCGCAATGCTTCGACATGACTTAATTAGAACGCGTCCGCATCGCGCACAGTGCGTATTTGATATTTGACGCAGAGTATATGCCGCGCGAGCGATCGCGACTATCGTTGTGTTACGTTGTGCGAACGCAAAATGTTGTGAGCTGGCTGGGGTATAGCGAGAGCGCAGTAATTACTAAATCTGTGTTAATTAATTTCGCGACGATCGAAAAGCCGGCAGGTGGGAAGATTAATCATTTTCTCCTCTCCGAAGCATGCGGCTTCGGTAACTTTTAAAACAGCCACGTTCTATAACGGGGCGTCCGCATCGCGAAAGTAAAACGACAGTTATCTCGTCGATCGATTCATCATCACCGATTTTTGAATAATAACAGCAAAATAAGAACAGCAACGAATCACTTGAATATATCGAGATATAAAAATCTTATTTTTCAATATCAATTTTGAACAAATCTCCATTTATTTGAGTTGTTTTTAAATAACTTTTTAAATCAAATAAATATTTTTAACATTTAAAAAAAATTTTTAGTCTGGTATCCCCATTGAAATATCGAAAATTACAAATTGAAAGGTTATGGCGAATGATGAGTTTTAATAATATTTTTACAAAGAGAAAATTGCTTTCGTATATTTATTGGAAAACGATCGATGGTTTGAAATACCCGACATACTTAGCCACTACGCCGTTATGAGCAAAAGGAGTCAGATTGCATTGCTAATTAATTACGCACGCGGGCCGTACATTCGTGAGAAGTAGGCTCTGCCTATGAAAGTCGAGTTGGCGGAACAAGAGAGGCGAGATGGAGAGAAAGAGAGAGGAGGAAAAAGTAATAATATTGCTCGATCCTGGCCTGATCCACTTCGCGGTGGATATAATAGTTATTGTACGACGACAGGCAAGATGGATTAGCGCGCGAGAAGCCAGCAGGAAGTCCGCGATCTTCTCCGTTCCAATTTAACTGTTCCGAGCGCGCGCGAACGCCGTTTACACATAATAATTACAACGATTTCTACGAGCGAGCGAGCGAGCGAGCGGGCGCTCGGCTCCCTTGCTCTAGCTCTGACTAGTCGCACCTGTTTCCACCTGCCTCGTTCATCATCGATTACAGTACATCGGATGCATTACGCGATGGTTATTATTATTACAATTGCCTCCGCTGCTATGAATATTCCTCATCACAGTGATTATTGTTATTACGCTATTATTATATCATTAATCTCGTTATTGCAGCGAGTACCTTGGTGAGAGTGAGCTGTAATCTTTACACAACTGGATCCTACAAGAAAAATATGATTTTACGTGCGTATACACATTTTGCGAATGATTTTACTCGGATGTATCAAAGTTACGTGCGTACGGTTTTACGATTCTTGGACGATTCGTCTCGGCATCCTGAGCAAACGCATCGCCATATACGCCTCGCTAATTCAACACCGACTCGCATTCGGTCTCCAGCGTGTGATCGATGAAGCGCAAGTGTACGTTAGGCGGTTATATAGGCGGCCGATTGAACGGCCGTCGTAATTGCCGAGATAGCCCGTCGTACGCGAGTCGTTACGTCGAGCGAGCGTTATGAATACCGCGAGCCATTGTAAATATTCCTGCTCTTTGCGCGCGCTTCTCACCCGGTCGGCAGCGTGATTTGTAACGCTTATCGCGCGCGTAAGGTGAGACGCGCCGCGCGCTATTTGCGAAAAGCCTTTTTGCTATTTGCGACGTCTTACAGCCGTCGGTATAAATACCAGAGATCCGCAAATTTGTTTCTACATTGAACTGTATAGTCTATCACGATAAGAACGTTGTATACGAAATCTTTCGAATTTATATCCACGTTACTTTTTAAGATTAGAATAACTTTTATTTATAGACCTTTTTGTAAATCTGTCGCCAAAAAAGATCATAAATGTTATAATTATCTATTTTTATTTTAGTTTAAATAATTAATAACAAATGAACTTTTAATTTAAATAATTTTAGTTCAAATAATATAATTAGTCGCGTATCTATATATTTTATTTTTATCTTATTTTGAGACGTGACATCGAAGTTAGAATCAGAGTAATTTTAATTTCTAACATTTTACAATGTGACAGTCCGAAATTAGATTATTGTATTTTATTTTAAAAACCAGATCCCCCGTGTATATATATCAGTCTTGTGTTTTAGTCCCAGTCTCATTCTTCCGATTAATTGAAGTTAATTAAAAATATCAAATTAATCTCAATTTACGATAGTTTCATTCGCACAAGTAGAACAATCAGTCTGAATCCAGTTATCGATGTCGTGGCGCCGATGCGTCTCCGTAAAGAGTACTTCGTGACACTTTGAGGAATCGCGCCTCCCACGGGCGTGCTCCCCGAGTTAACCCGGTTTCCGAAGTTAATAGGTCTCCGTTTATACTCTTTATTTTTCGACCGTTTTGGTCGGCCCGGTCTTTCCAGTCCGCCATCTCTCTCGCTCGACCCAAGAAAAGTTTTCTCCCCTCCCATCTCGAAGGGTCTCTATGATTTTCTACATTTCCGCGCGAGAGCTCTTTCATTAAACAGCGAGCACGACCAGGCGGAAAATCGTCCGACGGCACAATGGTCGAGAATTCTACGACGATTGGAGAAAAATCCGATCCGCGTGTAACTCCCACTCCTCCCCGCCGTTCAAAGCGCATTGTTGTTCTCCTGTTTGGCTGAAAAGGCGCGTCCCCTTTTGTGCGCCTTATGAAGCGACACTATCAAATTGTTTCCCCAATAGCGACGACGACGCGAAGTCACCGTAACTTCGATCGCCTTTTTCACTCTTTGCAACAACGTTACTCCCGATAATGTTCAACATACAAATTGCTAAAGACTGCGTTGCCCGGAATCTTATAGCCCTCACTGCGCGTTTGCAAGTCGAGAAGTGATTACAGGAAGCTGTGAATGAAAACTGAGATTTTTCATAAGAACTGATATAACTGTTGAATAAAATTGTACCCGTTATAAAATATATAATTATGAGAAATAGATGGTTTGTGCTTCTCCCGATTCGCTGCTATCGTTCTTTTTTTTACAAAATTTACGAGATTCATGTTACGATAACCCCTCAGGTTACCTTCTCGATTAGACATACACGCGTAATAACATAATTGAATTAATATTACATTTAGATTTCTAAACTTTAGTTTTAACAAAACTTTGTATTATCTAACAAAATTTTACCGAGTATAAATACCGAGATTCCCTGGATGATACTTGGGAATAATAATGACTTATTAATGTCAAACGGAGGAACATCGATGTGACCTCCAGGCCGAATTTACTGCGGTATAAAACTGTGCGACTCGTATTTAATGACAGCATATACTTCGCGAAAGATTTTAAGCCGCCGTTCGCACTCGATGTCGTCGTCGCTCTTTAAAGACGCGCTGTCCGGTTATCCGGCAATAAAAAGAAAGAGACGAGGAACGTATCCTCCTTTCCTTCGATTGCTCGGGGCGCATCGATCTCGAGACTCCTTGTGGAACTGGGTCGACGACGTTTCTTCGAGGAGGAGAGCCGACAGGACGAGGTTGTTGTTAGCTCTGCAGGACGAGGAGGATTTGTCGTCTACAACTGGCTGCCGACAAATCTTCTCCGTTAGCTGCAAGACGTTTTAGACATCGAAGGGATCACCTTTTACCGCGCACTCTTGTCCACATGGCCATGTCTTCACCACCCAGTACTTCGCTTCGGAAGAACGTACTGACGCGACGACGACACGACGTGCACGAGGATATGTAGGAGTGCACGAAGTCGTCGGCTTTCGAGCAGCGACAGAAGCCGCCCGATGGAGGTGTTCTATTTCAGATGTCTGAGATCGCCGGTTGGATTGTCGTCTCTTTCACGGTAGACGCCTGACAGAAACTCGACATCCTCGAGGTGTTCTATTTCGAAGCGGCCAGGTGGACTCGTCGCCTTGCAGTTAAGCTCGTTGCTGAAGACGTTCTATTTCAGATGTTCGAAACCGATCATTTCGGCGAGAGAACGCCGCCATTTTGAGCGCTCGAAACCGCTGAAGATTACTGGGATTGTCAGCTCTGCAGATTGCGGTCCACCAACAGAAATGCGACGTTCCATTTCAAACGGATCGGTGAAGGCTAGAATAGTTTTCCACCTTGCCGTCTACGCTGGAGCTATTTTATTTCGGATATTCATACATCGACATGTTTTAGAAGACTGGTCAATTTTTTTTTTAGCTCAGCGACGAAAAGATACTGTATTTTGCCGATTCTCTTTCTGAGACGGTTGGTGAATTCTGATGTAATTATCACTTTTATAGGAATATTCTTCATCCTGTTAGATATGTAAATTAAATGTATAAATTCACATAAATATCTTATATCTTTCATAGATATGCTTTATAGACGTTAATACTTAAGGTGGCATCCGATTTACGACAAGTCCGCGATACGGTTTTCTAACGGTGCAACGTGTAACATCTCGGCAATTAATACGTGCTTTCTTATTTACGAAGGATATAATTATGATCGAGATATTAAACTATGCTACGATATCGAGGACCCGAAAAGGGGACGCAATGCATCAATTATTGATGCATCCGGGAAAAGCATTTCGAGAAGATTTGTGTAAAATTTCTTTATTCGACAACATCCATCATCATTTCTTTATTAGATTCTTATTTAGAGCGACAAAAATAGGATATTTCTTGCAACCAAGAATTTCGAGAGCGATACTTAAATTCGAAGATATTTTGAAAATGCTTTCACGTATAATTTTTATATTGACGTAATTACGATTGTCTATTGTGGACCTAAATCTAGATCGATTATAAGCGACGGAATTAAAAGATGATCGTAGATATATGCGACTAAGTAAGCAATTACGAGTGTTTGCATATTTTGCTTTAGCTTCGCTATTTATAAAAGTGATTTTAATCGCGTGAATCCTGAGATTACTGCTGGTAAGCAAGAGACGAATTCGGACCAGTCAGGGCCATTCCGAAACGCCACTGATGAAAAAAAAGGGAACCCATTCCGACCCTTCGCGTTCGTCACCGTATTCGCCACGGATGATGATGGAACGGGTGAGATGGGTCAATTTCCTGAATGGCCAGACTGACGACAACTTCTACCCGTGCATTACGTACGGGTCGCCGGAAGTAGATCCGCGGAGGCCTGGATTAAGGACGGAAATCGCTTCATCGGTGACTACTATCGTCACCCGCGTAATGATGTCCCTCTAATTTGTTCCCGCAGCAGCCCGAAGGCCCTTGCCGCTATCGTGTGAACTCAGGCATCTTAGATTACGATGTCAAATAGAATTTAAGAGCCGTCCAAAATGTCCTCGACAAATTGGATCCTTCTTCCTTTCCTCCTCTCTTGCTCCGGACCGGAGATCATTTTTTTATGGCGACTATTAAGTTCGCGGGCAAATGTCAATGTATGTCCTCTCGCGCATTGACCGATTCTCTTTTCTGAACTTGCTGGAATTTCTGTAGCACAATTTGAATCCTACTATGAAAATAATTATGTTGTTAAAAAAAATATGTGTGATATACAAGCAATATCTGTCTCTTCAATTCTCTCGCGATATTAATTTTAATGGTAGATTTAAAAAATATGAAAATTAAATAGATATTAAAATTTTGTAGGTACATCTTAATTTTTTTTTACATAATCGGAAATTTTTAATGTTTTTTGCTTCAAAATATATTGCAATTTTCTAGATATATGTTTATGTTGGAAAATTATTCCGTTTAGAGTGAAAAGTCAGAAATAATTATTTGCTTGGTAATACTTTTTCTTCTGTAAACTAATTATACTAACTATCTACTTTTCTCTTCCGCCCTTTTTTCATTTCCCCTCTGATCAAACCAAATTGAATTGATTTCACAAGGACACTCCGTATTTCCGGGTGGGATTCCGTGCCAGGGCAACGCCAGTTGCTCCGGTTTGATCCTTGCGCCTCCGGGGCCACGCTATAATTGAGTGGTTTGCATCTCGGTCGGCGAGACTATGGTTGCCCCTGAGCATGAAGCACGCGAGCGGGAAGAAGCTCGCGTTGCGTCTGAGACATGAGAGATCAACAGAGACGGAGGGAGCGAGGCCTCCTCAAGATTGAGAGAGAGGGGAGGGAGGGGAGTGATGGAGGGAGAGAGAGATCGCGAGACAGAGAGAGAGACACAAAGAGGAGGGATAGGACCGTGCATCGGGCGGACATTGATTGAACCGGGAGCACTTGCCCTCGCATACCAGGATAATGCCGCGAAATTACGGGATGCGCCGTGCGCCATAAGCCGCTAGACGTGTCGCAATTAAAGGGAAATTCGAACGAGAGAGAGAGAGAGAGAGAGAGAGAGAGAGAGAGATTGGTGGCTGCCATGCGATGCTTTGCCACCCAGCGACCTTCGGGAAAAAAATCATGAAATGTAATATTTTTCTCTTGCTGATGTCGCAAATAATATAAAATAACACCCGCAGTGAATTACGATTGCATCACTTATAAAACGCGCGTCTTTCCCCTTCGATTAAAATAGGATTAAAATAGAATTAAAATAATTTAATTAATTAATTGGGATGGCATTTACATCATTGTTATTTAATTGATTGTTAAATTAATAATTGTGATTATTAAATTGTTTGTCCAATGTTTTTATTAAAACAGATATTGAGAGGAATGAATTTTCAAATGAATTTGAGAATTGAAAGCATTGAATGGGTTCTGTTTGAAAGCAAGACATGTTCATGTTAGATTGGATTGTTTGCAGGAAACAATCGATACGCAGAAATTGAAGGGTGCAACCGCAATGCAGTATTATTTTGCTTTGGCTGCTTTCTGGTCTAGAAACATGGAACAAGTTTTATGGGTCAACTTGTTTGCACGGGACTTTTATCCTGTTTTAAATTAGGCGATTCTAGCGCGAATTAAATTGATTTATCATTAAATTTCCAATTTATTAGCACATCTTGTTACGATACAAGTTTTATTAAAACTACACGGAGAGAATTTTTCGTTATATTTTGCCGCAAAATTTACTACAAATTTTACTATGTTTGGTAATAAGCTTGGAACAACTTGGCAATCTGTCAAATATTATTGGTAACGAAAGGAATTTCTGAAATATGGAAAAAAACATTTTATAAACAACATAATAAAAATTAAATAGAATCTTTTCTTCGCCAGTGAATATAAAAAACAACAAAAATGTTAATTTTAATTCGACTTGACTGGCCAGATATATTGTAAAAAGAAAAGCACTACGTTTCGACCATGGGATTTGGTCCTTTTCAAGTACGATACATTGAATTATATAATTACATAAGTTTATGACATTTACCAAAAAAAGTCATAAATAGTTATGTGTCCAAAATTATAAAACGAAAAATTATAAGTTTATATGCCATAGAGGCCAACTATCGTCTGTTCACATCGAGGTATATTATAATACTAATAATAAAAATTACCAAGCAGATTGTAATACCCGACACGAAAAAAACCGAGAATCATCGGACTTAGCCAATAAATTAACATGCTGCATGGTAAAATTATCATGAGCGACTAAGTCAGATTGAAAATATTATGCTGTATTGTAACATTTATAATAAGATATTTTACATGTTTAGCACTACTTGGCATCTATTCAATTTAAAATAATAAAGAATCATAAGATTTTAACATATTTTAAAATTATGGAAATTTTACTATGTATTTTAGTAAAATTAATCAAATATATTTTATATTTTATTGTAGTAGATATTAATCAGAGAAAATTGCATAAAAATCTTTGAAGTACCATGTTGTCCCATGACTACCATGAATTTCAGGGTAAATTTTAAGAGAAAATTCTCTCTGTGTACTAATAAATAGTAATGAAAAGCGCATTTAATATTTTTTGGATATCACGGAATTTTTAGACGCAATACGTCTCTGATGGATATGATGAAATGGATTACGGGGAAAAGCGCGCGTGCGCATTTAGATTGATATAAACGTCGTTAACGTTATCAACGAATTTAAATTAATTATAGGAGACAGCTAAATCGCTGCATCGTCGACGGCCGACGCACGTTTGACGCATGAAGCGCGCGAATAATGGCGCGACCGGTTTTTAATCTGGTTTTTAACCGGTTTTTTAATATCTCTCGGGAATTGCCCGAAAATTGCATCGCCGTGTCATTTCGAACGTTTGATTCGGCGAATGGAAAAAGGAGAATTTTTCCCGACGCAAACGGGAATTGCTTTAATCAGATTAAAGCGGAATGGCTTTTATCAATTAAGGTGCAGGGGGACGCGGCGCAAAAATTGTGCCGCACGCGTGATTCGCTTGAGTAATCAACGGTGGTGCGGAAAAAGTACGTCGTGATAGTAGACGTTGTTTCACGTGTCGTTGCATAGATTTCCTTCACCATTAACCAGAACGCGCGATTAAACACATTGCATGCCTCATTTTGATTTTAGATTACTTTTCTGCGCGCGTTCTCCAACTATGTCCGTAATTGCGTCATGCGCTCCATTACGACGTTTCGATTAGGTTGTCAAGAATTGTGGGATATAACTTTGTGGTAGATCGTTGTCGTTACCCGGTTGTAACAGTTGAGCCTAGTAGCGAAACGAATGTTGCACCATCGCCTTTCAATTATTTTACATTAAATTTTTACGACACCTTTTTTAGAAGTGGATAATTTTGCCGCGTCTTCTTTTTCACTGTGTTTCATCATAAGGTCGTGTGCAACTAACTTTATCTTGAAATTTACCATTCGTCTTTCAACTTTCGCATATAATTGTGAAAGAAATCAAATGCACTTCGACGGTGTTAGTTTTTCTCGCGGCAACTTGCAAGCTTGCAGTTTTGAATCGGATCCTGCTCGTGCCCGCGATAAGAACTCATGACTCTCCGATAACACGACTCATATGAGTTACGTATAGTTCAGTGATCTTGTCTTCCGACCGTCGATTTTCGGACACTGCAATGCTAAGCATTTCGATGATACGAACCTCGGGAGAATCCTCTAATTCCGGTTCGCTCTAATACGCCTGGCGCCAGCTGGACCAAACCAGCGTGCGGTGCAAACTTTCGAAATGTGGCTGAACCAAGTCGGCGTGTCGAGCGCGCGCTAACGTCACAACTTTGAGGCAAAAACGGCGGTCGAAAGAAGTCGGGATTAGCTGCCGCTCTTCGAGAGCAGTTCAGACGAAAGTTGCTTACTCACCGTTAATATGGGAAGAGTTAGGGAAAATTGAACATCCGACGAAAACGCAGTTTAAATCTAATTTTGATTAAAACGCAATTTACGAACGCAATGAAACAATTAAAAAAACAGAGAACGAATCAATATCCAATTTCGAACTGAGAAATTTAGTTGGCATATGAATTTTTTTTTCACGAGACTTCCACGAATTTTCTGTAACTTCTCATTGAGAGTACGCGTCACAATGAAGATCAATAAAAAAAAACGAATTTTTATTAAATGTTCACATAGCTGACGTACATTCGTTGTTGACATAGCATATTTCTTGTTTATTTTATTTTTCTAAACCTCTTGAAAAATATTGTCAAATCTATACAGTCTCCTCTTTATCATGGCTCGCATTTCAATACGCAATACATTTATAGTCGAATAACGAACGTGAACGAGTTACTCCACAATCACATAATTCACAGACAAGACAGAGAGATGACGCAAGCTGTCGCGTTATATACTTATATTTTCCATATCTGCGGAATGTTATTTATTGATAACTGATATTGTAAATTCTTGCTCTCTGCGAGTGAATCAAAGATTTATTTTTACCCTGAATTTTTCTGCTGCGGATTAAAAAATGATTTTTATGCTAGCGATGCGTTTACAGCTCCGAGATAGCTTGTTAATATTATCTTGCGAGTAAATCGGGGGTTTATTTCACATTTGTTGACCAAACGCCTTGGTTATTAACGACTGAAGTACAAATGTTTCGGGTATGTGCGATGGAGAATTAGAAGTGGTTAGAGGCTGTGATCTATTCCCATTGGTATCTCTCTTATTAAACACCGTATGTTTAATAAGCTTGGTGCAGTATGATAAATGCGATGAATTTGCAACAATATGCCGCGAGAGCAACTGTGAACTGAATTTCAATGTTTGCGGTATACGGATATGTATAATACACATATATATTTGTCTGATTAATTCTGGTGGTGCCACGGAGAGACCATGTTAACTTCGTGCTATTAATACGATAAATAGTGTTAATATACAAAATATATGTTCCAGATTCTTTGTCGGGAAATATTTCACGAATTATTTTTAATTGTATTATGCATATATATCATCATTTGTCTAATTTTTAAAAGCTTTTCCAAATGGATACATCTATATTTTCTAATTTATTTTATATAATTCATAGTTTGTTGGATTCATTTTTACGCCAAAATGGATGAATGTTATTTTTATTTTTGCTGAGGATATTAATAAATAATTTGTGATAATATTTCAGATTTCCAATAAATATTTCGCGGACTGTTTTCAAAAACTATGACGTTAGAACACTTTACGGAACTTTTCCGGAACGAATTTCTTCAAATCGCAGAGATCCGAGGCGAATTCTCGTTCCGCGGATTTCACCAGGTTGAAATCGTTCACACTTGGATTTTGTCTCTTCTTCCAAGAAATCTCACACGGATAATCTTGCCATGCGCTCAATTCCGTCGCGTTACGCTGAATTCTTGCCAAAATCGCGATATGCGAGATCGATATTGTACCGATTGTGGAGGCACACGCGATTGTACGTGATTCTACACCTATGTATGTTGAATGTATGTTGAACTCTTGTAAATGATATTCACAAAATAGCTTTTAAAAAATTGCGGACTTTATCAGACTAAACATATCATACGTCGGTATTCATTGTAAAAATTATTTACACTCTGATGCATCAATAAACAAGCTTGGTTGCACAAAAAAATATTTACTACAAAAATATTACATGTCAATTAGTGTCAATTTTAATATAGATATTTTTGACTGAATCACTTTTCGATCAAGATATTACGCGATAGAGAAGTTCGGCCCCTGAATTTCATCGTTGGTGATAAATTTTCATAAGCTTTTGTCCGACAAGGCGATAAGAGAGGGTAGATTCTCTCCATCTGGATCCCGACTTCGCGCGCATTAAACACATGAAGGTAAGGTAAGAGAGAAATAGAGAGAGAGAGAGAGAGAAAGAGCTCTGGTATATGCTAACCGAATGGTTTTGTCTTCCTTTCTTCTTCCTCCTCCTCTTCTCTCTCTTTCCTCAAGAGCATTCTATCTTCTTGCATGCCCCTGACTGCTTTATCGATTACTATCGGGCCTCACATATCAATACTCGTAACCGACACATCTGGACCAGTCGCCAGCACGAGGCTGCGCTCTACTCCCCGTCGCTTGATATACTCGCGCCCGACTAAGCGAACCGTTACGTACGTTGGATACATAATGATTACCTCTTGCATTACACCGAAACTCGCCGACATTATAAACAACATCGTCGTCGTACACCCCGGCATCCCGGCCAATCTTTCTTCGTTATTAACGATAACGCGCGCTTTCCTCGGTTTCTCTCGAGGCAGTTATCTCTCTATCATGGGTAGAGGTTTACCGCGGTCTCTCTATACAGGAATTACTTGCCAAGAAAATGGGATGTCGATAAGGATATTTGTTATAGATCGTCTGCCGTACATTTCCGTTTCCTGTAGATGCAGATCAACGTGAAATATTGACATAATAATTCTGCCTTTATCTAAAACGGCGCCGGTTATACCGTCATTAACGCTCTCTATATAGATACATGTAGAATTATTTTTTTTAAATTTATTAATAACATAATAAATTTTCGCTCTTTAATCTATATTTATGTCGCGTCAGCTCGTCTCTTGAGTTGAACATGCCGCGACAGAAATGCAGAAATGTGAAATGGCCGATCTGCGGTGGCCCCATTTCTCACACCGCCTATGCATCCGTGCAGGCCGCAAAAATCACAAAAAAGTCCGCCGTTGCGGAATGAATTTCACGCGGGTGATTTTATCCTATGGAAACGGTATCAGCTCCCGCTCGGCGCCCATGTATGATCCCGCAATCTGGTTAGCCGGCGTGAGATTGCGCGGAAATAGCGAAGAGATCGGGATGCTGCTCGAAGCGGTGCACAACGACGACAACGACGATGACATCGACGACGATATGCATACATGAGAACACCGGAAACCTTTCTAAAGTCATCGTAAATGACTTTTTTTACACTAGAGAACGAATTGTTCGCAATTATGCGGCTCAGCCGGCAATTCTGTTCTTTCTTGGATTTCTCTCGTAAAATATCATCTCCATTTTTTGATATAAAATTGCTCTTGCAATATATAAGTCTATAATTTCAAGATGGAATCCCCATAGATTCGATCCTGTTAAAATTAAAATTATAATTTATAAAAAGAGTTTAGATATACACTACGCAATAATGGACAGATCAAGGAGTGAATAAGTTTTAAAACGATATATATAATATGCATTTGTATAAAAAATTAAGTATTTTATTTCTTAATTAGTATTTAGTAGGAAATAATAGAATCTGTCATTAATCTAATTTTTATAGATCATTATTATCAGCATATGGTATCTTTGTCGTTTAATAAAACGTTCGCGAGCCTTCCTTCATGTCTCTATCTCAAGCTAAGTATCTCGACTATTAGGGATCTTCTGATAGGTCAATTCGTTTCTTAATTAACGCCCATTCACTCCCCATTTGCATTTCATCGCGCCCGCTTATCCGATCGCTCTCCCAACGTCATTTTTATATCTCACGTTATCTATTCATTCCGGCTTATCGGCCTGCGCACGGAGCATACTGAGCTCGCAAATATAATGAGCCGCATATTCAGGCCGTCATTAGAAGGCCGATATCGATATAATGTTTCTCCTTCGATCTTTTTTTTTCCCGTGGGTGGCTGACTTGTTTCGCACAAAGGGCCGATTCAGCACCGGCAGTATCCTTTCGCCTTTCGATCGCGATGCTCCTCGCCTCGGCCGCATCTCGCCTCGACGACTCCATTTACATTCGAGCGACGAGCGAAGCCCCGGTCGTGGAGAGGAATGAGTCGTTGCGCCGCTCGCTGCTTGCATTTACGCCCGGTGACAGGTATGATGGATGTTTCGATTTTACCCATGGCCGCCGCCGTCGCCGCTATGATTACGGTTAACAGTACGTGCACGCGCGACGGGCTACGAAATATTCAATCGATCTCTCTCTCGATCGATCTCGGCGCTCCTCTTGTAATCTGGGCTAGATTGCATTAATGAACGCTGACCTTATTTCTCATCTTCACGAGCGACTCCGGAGCGTACAGATTTTGTACAGGATCAAATAAAAATCTTTAGTCAAAATAAAAAATATATAATATAATATCTAAGAATAATATATAAAAACAATATATAATATATATAATATATAAAAATAATAAATAAAAATAATACGCACGGTGTAATAATTATTTTATGATTAACAGAGCATAATAGTAAATTATTTATGTCTTTATGGTGTTCTATGTACAAGAAATTTATTTTTACGAATGAGACATTTTTACCTCTTTTGATACTACTCAACCATTCGTTTAAGGTTTCTTTCTTTTTATGCACAATGCGTTACGATAAGAATCTTTTACTGTAGAAAGGGAGAGAGAGAATAGTCGCTTGTTGCTGAATTCGCAAGATAGAAACGCACTTTCCACACAGGATTCCTCCGTGGTTGTCGCCCAAACTCGTCGTTGTGTAATCGCGGGAAATTACGAGGAGGAGCGTCGGCAGCCCCGGTGACAGGAAGTACTTACCGGTCGTGCGATTCCCTAGCAAATGCTCGTTCTGACTACCGCGGCGAGCTAATAGCCACCGACAGAGAGATGCATTGGCGGCAGTGCGGCGCGCAGCCATCCGTCGTCGCCTTCTTGCTCCGTTGATCTCGTCGGCGAAAGTCGATGTCTGGCGACGATAGCACATGCTCGTGCCGACGTTTCCATCATTGAACACCCCATTATTCTACATAAGAATTTATTCTGCGGAACGAAGGTTTAGTTTTAGTTTTTTCGCACTTCGACTCCTTTCTTTTGTTTCGAGTTTCGAAAAATGTGCAATATTTGAAAAAGAAAAAAACGCAGAAGAAGATAAGACTCATTGTCAGCTAAATAGACTCAAATAAATAATCAGCTCTGAAATATTTATCTCTTTGAAATCGGTAGAGCGAGTTCTTTCTCTCTCTTTGTACGTTGCAAAATAAAATGCACACGGAAAGAACGGTTTTACTGAAGTATCTAAAAATTTGGCCAGATATACAGACCTGAAAATAATTTTGTTAGACTATCAAAAATAACTATGTATAGGATCCCTTATAATGAGTATTTTTTAGTGGTAAATACGTGCTGTGTGTAAATTTGAGGTGTATAAATGTACATTCAGGTCGGGCGAAATCCGCGGATATTTTCTTGTGAGTAAAAAAGGAACGTATTAACGTATTGTCACTCATCAACTGAAAAATGAGTATTGAAAACAGACAACCTACTTTGTCCTCATCCTTGTGAGTAAAAAAGGAACGTATTAACATGTTGTCACATCGGTTGAAAAACGAGTATTAAAAACGGGCTAAAAACGATCTACTCAAAAATACTCATACGCATACTCGCGTATACTCATCATGTTCTTTCGCAGTAGACTGCGCGTGCTTGAGAGTGCAAGAAACGGACATAAAAATGATAAAACGGGCTAAAAGTGATCTACATGAGGTGTAAAAGCAGTGAAATATTTTTGTAAGGGATGCTCAAGCATGATGACAATGCTGCAAAAAGTTTCGATATTCCAGCAACTATTTTGGGCGTTCTACATAATTATTTTGATGGCAACAAAATTATTTTCAGATTTGTATCTGGCCAAATTTTTAGATATTTCAGCAAAACCATTCTTTCTGTGCAGGAGAAAATAAATATAATAAGTTGTATTTTATCTCTCTTGAGCAACATCGATGTAACGTGCTCACTCGAGCCAACATTACTACGTCGGCTCGGATTCGAGCTCGTCTCGACGAGGCACGATTGAGAGCATGTGAAGATCCGCGAAAGTTGGATCGCGACGGGACGATCTGGCCGCGGCAGAACGATATTAAAGTTTGCCGGTGATATTCGGTGTTACCTCGTCGCGTCGGTGCTCCAGAAGTTTCGCGATCTGGAGCGACCGGTATATAAATATACCTCTCCTTCCGCAGCATCGTCGTCGCGGGGCTTGGGAAAAGTTCGGGCTGTCGCCTCCGAGGGGTAGCGAAAAAAGAGGTCTCCACGGGGAACGGGGGTGGCTCGAAGGAGATTGGAGCGAGACGGGACAAAGTTTCGAGTGGTGCGGGAGCATATTCCCGAGATTGAATTCGGAGATACGGACGTCCGCGAGCCGAGAAGAATGCGAGCGTGTAATTTCTCGCGACGCACACAAAGCTGAGGTCCACCGCTCCCGGAGAAGTATGACGCGGACTTTTTAAACGAGAAACTGCCGCGGAGGGAAAACAGCTCGTCCGCAGTGATGTCGTGAGCCGTTCTCGCCGACTTGGATGGGACCGGGAGAAGGAGACAAGAGGGACGGTCCGAGTTTACTCCGATCAGGGTGGTGCAATTGAAAACATATGTACCGCGCTTCCGTGCTCCAACTTTTCCCTCCGGACGAGACGACGGTTAGATTCGCGCTCGCAGCCGGAAGGCGACGTGTCGTAAATCTTGGATAGTCTGGTGCTCCAATTCGCTTGGATGACTGTACAAGGACGTATTATGAATCGATACGACCTATATTATATAAATTGTATTTATAATTATTCTTTTTTTAGAAGGGAAAACGAATTATTTTATATTCATTTGTGCTCGCGTCCGAATGCGCGCTCTCTCGTGTGTGCCCTGGTTGGGTCTTCGTAAAGTGGGATATTCATTTTATAAATAAGAGATAGACGGCACAACTTGTCATCACGCGGTAGTGGGATCTCCCCTTCACTCGTAGAGTTTTCTCGACGTTTGTTAAGCGCCACGACACTCATTCTCGCCTAATCCATTTTTTGCGACCTCCTTCGCGCGACGGCTAACGAGAGAGAGCATCTCGCTCTTGGACGAGATTAACCCTGGCGGGCAGCAGGAAACCGCATTTTGACGTAACGCACGTAAAATGCACTCTCGCAGCTTTACGGCGTCATAATGCGCGCGTTTCCCATCTACCGTTACCCCGGGAACGCGTGTGCTCTCTCTCTTCCTCTCTCTCTCGTCGCCCTGTTTGCCTGCCCGCCGCCTGCTTGCTCTTGTCCGGGGAGATTTACATGCCTTTAACGCGGTAAATGGACCTTTTAAGGCGGCGCTTATTATTTACGAAAGGCCACGTCCCTCTCGCTCATCCTTGTGTAGGTATAACACGCGCCGCGATCCTAACGAGCTTTTTATCAAGCGGTACCTTCCGTGACACGTGCACGTACATGTTTCACTTTTGAGGGGATAAATGCGAAGGATAATGATGCGAATCGATTTCCCACGACGGGATTTGCTTATTTGATTTTCATCATACTATATTCGTGCGTTCACAACGTTTCTGCAAAAAGTCTTGCTTGTAATTTTGCAAAAGCAACTCATAATTGGCTTATAGATCAAGTTTGATGGAAATTTTAAGCATTATTGATGTTGAAAATATTATATAATAACAAAAATGCTATACTTTTTACAATAGCTTGGTTATTGAACATTTAAGTAGATTACACAATTTGTTGAGCCTTTGCGTCGGAATTTTATTGCTTTTTATTATTGTATTTACACAAATGTCAATTATTGTTAATTCACTAACAATTCATTAAGTTGCTGTTTTCGCAGGATGAAATAGTAACATGGTTACTGCTATCATAAAATTCTATAAGCCAAAAGCGATTAATATTTCGATGAGCTCGGTAACGTATTCAAACATTCTCGTAATTATGGAATAATATTTTCTCGGCCGAGCAATTGCGCGTCCGCGTATTGATCGATAGCGGATTGAATTATAATATGCATTGCGGAAGTTTGCGAATTATAATTGTGTAACGTATATCAAAATTTATGTTCTTGATCCAAACAATATGCAAAATCGGAATTTTGACGCAGCCGCAATCTAGAATTATCCAGAACTGTAACGCATTTAACTGTTGCATCAGAAATTCACGTTTATCCTCTCAGCAATAATGATATATTTTAATATATTTTAATCTCAATGTAATTTTATACGTTAAATAAATTTTTGCTTTTATCAAAATTATTGGTCTCTCTCTCAGACTTCTCATTTTTGAAATAATTTATTACGATCGACAAGATTTGCGAGAAATACATAGTTTAAGGGAATTGAGTTCACAGTGTTTTAAATACATAAATATTGTAGGTAGCCTGTATCATACATACGCAACATATGCGGATGGAATATTTTATTCATATGATGATAACGCCATTTCTAACGCGCGATCGTTAATCGCCTTTCAAAAGTTGATACCGCATGAATTATTTACGAAATTATTTTAACGAATCAGATTGCTGAGCCGACGCGATTATTGCGGCTTGCACAAAGTTCAACCCGCTCCCGCGATAAAAACGTAGCGCGCGCGCGAATAACCGAGTTGTTTGTCTATCAGATACCCGGCTCGCTCGTACGAATTTCATGAATTCCGATCGCCCGGACCAATTCGCGGCGTAAAATTCAGAAACGCGAGCGCACGCTCGCGGTAAATGATCTGCTCTGTTCGTGAGTTGGTCGCCGCCGGCCGGTTGAAAACGTTGGGTATACACGATGCATCGGCGGCAATCTAGCTTCGAAATAACTAACGCACTATATAAACAACGTGTACACGCGATATCCGCGAAACTCTGAACTCGAATTTTCGCCATCTACGGATTCGCCGAGCGGCAGCGAAAATAAAATTCGCCCTTAACAAAGATTTAATCGGGCGTCGTTTCTGTTTGCGATTTCTCAAATTGCAATCACCGCACGGCTGGTGGTTTTCCCCGAATAGTGGAACTAAGGCCGTCGCTAGCTAGAGATATTTGCATACGTTCTTCGACGCTAGAATTTTCCGACCGTAGATTGCGTTTTACAGGCGAACGGACGTGCAAAAGGATTAGCGGGAATGTATAATTAAAACGATACATAATTATATTCCGGACGAGCGAGCAACTCTTTTGCGGACGTAACGTAGAATTAATTTCATTATCCGCCCGAATTGCGCGGTACTACGTTAATGGAAAATCCCCGTAAACGTCATAATCGCGCTGCGAATGCGCGGATTTACTGGCGTTTAATATAAATGCGGGTGGCTTTTAGCAAAACACGCAGCTCGGAATACAAGCCAAAAACGATTAGCTGTCGAGCCGATTGCGCCATTTCTTTTTTCAAAATTGATGCGGATAAGCAGCGGATGTACACGCATTGTTCTCATTGAAGCAAATTAAAAATTGATATATCTCACATTATGCAATTACTCAATGATATACTGAAACGAGCGCTTTCCACCGATAATCCTTATGAAAAAAACAATTGATGTTAGTTTTACCGCGGATGGTGAAGAAGAGTGATGTTTCTCGATACCCTTCTTATTTCGTATTTATACGAATAGATATTGCAGAAGCGAGAGATAGAAACCGGGCAAAAAATGGACAAAATACTGAGAAAACATGTGGTGCTCTTAAGAGACCGGATATTATGACGAAGAGCGGGACCAAATTTAACGGGGTTGAGGGGTTTGTAGGAGCGGGGTGCATGACGAGGAGTACAGTCGCGAGTGTCATTTGCGGTTCGTTCTGAGCCGTTTAAAATGCATTCTCAAAGGGAATCGCGAGCGCCGCTGTAATTTTCCGCGCGAAACGGAGCATGAAATAAAACGGGGGTGCCGTACAGCTGCAGCACATTCCCTCTTTCCCGCCTTCCTGCGCTCACCGGCGTTTTTGCACCCTTGCTCCACCATCTCTCTGATACGTCCAGGTTTATTCTTCCCTTCGGTTGCCCTCAACGCTCCTCGACGAGGGTTTTAACGATAATCTTTCCAGGAGAGGCGCAACATCCTCTCCCCCCATTTTTCCCTTCTCCCGCACTCCTTTTCCCGCGACGAAGCGTTCCGAGCTATCTCCCGCGCTGAGTATTAAAGATAGAGAAGAATGCCCGACGTGAAAATTGCGTTTCTTCTTCTATTTTCTTTAAGAGAACGGGGAGAGTGCACTGACCGAGAAATGCGCTATTTTCATGTGGCACGCGCACGAGAATACGCGGCGGAAAACTTAACAATTCCATAAATTCATTTGATGAAATTTAAAATACTATTTTGAAATATAAACATGACAAATTACATCCATTTAAATTTTAAAAAATTGTATATTCTATTTTTCATTTTCTTTTATAATTTTATTTATTCCATTAATATTTTATTTTTTTGTTTTTTATTATATTTTATATTACAATATATTCAAGTTGCATTATAATTCTGTGTTATTTTATAATAATATTATCATTATTATAAAATAATAATCCTACTCACACACCGAAGAATGGAATTTTAATAGAATTATAATATTATTCGACCATGGGAGAATGTACAGTACATCAAAAACGTAAATGGATCATAATAAATTTGACGGCATCTCGACTCGCATAGTATTGCTTATTATGACGCCGTGAGATATGTCAATTACGGAATCTCTTCGTCAGAATGGTAGCGCCATTAATGTTTCCTTCTTTATGAATAATTTGGCGCCACTCAAATACGCGAGCGCGCGCGGGCGCGAAATAATGGCCTTTCTCCTGGCCTAGTGGTCCATTTCTACGGGATTTAACGTGCAATTAATAAGAATTACCGTGCAATCTCCAGTCCTCTCGTGAATGTTCACCCTCGCCTCCCCCTGTATATTAAATCCCTTTGAGAGCGAGCGAGAGCGACTGCATGTTCTTGAGGGTGAGGAAGCGTAAAGAAGTCAAAAGCGGGGAATATTAGCTGCTGCAAATTTATCCATCTCTAGCGAACATGGGACTCGCGTTTCTCGCCAACTCCGCGATCCGTTTTTTACATTGAAATTTTTATCGAAACGCGTACAAAAAACGATAGAAGTGGCACATTAACGAAGCCCTGTGATGCATTTTGCGCGCCCAAAACGACACTGCTATGCACCACGCATAATTGAGAGGTTTGAAAAAGCGGTGATGGCAATCTCCATTTGCCGACATTAAATAGGGTATAGTACACTGTATTTTCCTCTCTCGATAACAGGTCGTCTCTTGATAACATAACACGCAAAATTGCTTAATATTACATCGCTGTTATTTTAAAAAAATTTTTTTAGCTAATTGAATAGTTAACCGATTCGTTTTTTACCAGATTTTATTAAGTAAAAATTGATTTCGTCGTTTTATTAATTGTATTTTTAATTAGTTACATAATACTTATACCGAATGAAAATTGAGCAATGTACACAGACAAAAATGCTGTTGCTTCAATTAAAGTCTACGTCACGGGCTGCCACAAACATAAATAGTTCATTCAATTGTATTATGATTGGACCAAATATCTAGATTATTCTTTTAATAATGTAAATATTTGGTCCAATCATAATACAATTAAACTATTTATGTTTGTGGCAGCCCGTGACGTAGACTTTAATTGAAGCAACAGCATTTTTTTTCAGTGTATTAATGGACCAAACAAACAAATTTTAATACACATCCTAATCAAGTAAACAATTTCGTTAATTATTAATTTTTTGTATAAAATTTTATTTTATTTCGGAGAGAAGGTATATAAAATTTTACTTATATCTTTTCGTATATCGAAACAAATTGATTTGTCGATGGGTTAGTTCGCTGCTGGATAATCGCGCTTCTTCGGTAATCGTTTATTTCAATGGAATTTAAATGCAATTAAACGGATAAAAGTCCTTAATTTCATACGAATATTAAAGTGAGGGATACGTTAAGCGGAAAATTGCTCTCGTTGACTGAAAATGTCGACAACCAAAAACAGGTTTATTCTAAAATTTACCAATAGATTTTCAATTATATGTAGCAGTTTGTAATACAAAGCAGTTTATGTACTATGTATTTATTCATAATTCGTGATTATTATAATTATCGATATTACTATTACTTGATTATTATCGTTAATACGTAGATCATAATTATCACATTAAAATATAAGATTAATAATTTTCTCTGGATAAACTGGATTATTATTTAAAATAATAAAATTTGTGTGTCGTGAACACGTGCGTGCGTAAATATTCAATAATAATGCGGTTTAAGTGCAATGGTACCACGACTTTGTAGATGCAACTGCAATAATCTATTCACTCCACAATTCGATATCGCGTTCCTGTTTGACGAGGCGCGATCGATGACTTTGTCTCTCGAAAAGAATGCCACAGCGTTGCTTTAACGTTTCCAGTCACGTTAGATAGCGCCGTTTTCTTTTTGGTCCTCCACCGTACACGCCATCCATGGCGCGTTCCAGGTTTATCGACGCGCGATTCGTTGAATCTGTTATTTATTTGTTCGGAAACACTCACTCGACGCGATTTCTCGCGAGCGCGCCCGTTCCTCGGCGGGGGATATAAAAATAATCCCCTTACGTGTAGCCTTATAATGCTCTCCGATATCGGAAAGAAATTTTCAGCGCGCCTTACATTCCCGCCCGTTACATTTTCTGACAATAATATTCTCATCATGAGGACGAGAAATTCCGTCGTCGTGTATCCAATAAAATTCTTCATTTTTATATGAAGCTTGAACATAATGTGCACATACACATTTATTTTTAATTTTGAGAAAAATTTATTTCGTGTCTATTTTCCACATTGACGTGAATTTAATGTTAATTATTAACTCGAAGAGAATCCATTTATTTATTCGACAGTAAATAGTTTGTTTAATATTCTTTAATAAATTTTTTTAACCAGCATTTTCACTGTAGTCCTGAACAGTCAGCGAAAAGCTGACTGTCTAATTGTCTTACGTAGCAATGGGATTCTGAGATCGGATGATAGTTGCCGCCGCCCGTCACTTTGCCCATCACTTTGCAATTGAATTTCTGTCAATTTACGATCGAGCAACTAAATGTCGATCGATAAGATGCCGTACAACACCGGGTAACTATGCGAGGCCTGTCGTAGTCTGGAAAGAAACCGTGACGCGTGGGAACGGGTCACCCTATAGACATTGTTTTGCATAGCGAGCACTGATAACGTCTCTTCGTTCGTCTGACACAGCGCGAGCTGTTATCTTTCGCTGTCGCCGCCGTCGCCGCCGCATAATCAGCGGAATAAATGTTTCGTACTTGGCGGCAAAGTCCGCAAGCCGCCTTAGATAAGAAGCGGCAAAGACGTGGAATTTGCACGAGCTTTTCGCCCCGTGTTACCGAATCGTCAACCGAGACGTAAGCTTCGGATGTTCATGCATTATTCATAAGCGGGTGCATCACCGGCAATGGCCACAAAAAGGCGTTACGTAACCGCGCGTTATGAGAATTGATATTGTGCAAACGATAAAAAAAAAATGAGCCGTGGAAAGCGCGACGCTGTCGGCCAATTTGGCTGACAAACACTTTGCGAAGTTGAGCGGGGAAAAAACCTTTTATTTTATTTATTCTGTTAAAATGTTTGATATTTTAATCATTATTTCACAGTGAATGTAATTTTGCGTAAATATATAAAATCTGCGAGTGCCTCTTAAATCTTAACGTTATAAATCTATGCTTCTCTCTCGAGTGTGGCAACAAAAATATTGCAGATAGAGAATATTTTAGCAGTGTGTCCTTTGCATCGTAAAGTTTAAGATTTAAATTTAAATCTTTATCATACGCGCATGCTGATTCGAAATACGTTTGTTACCGTCCTCTGCATATTGCACGCCGCGAACGTGTTGCATTTGCATATGTGGTATATGATGATACAAATTCATTCGTATGCGTAATTTGCACATATTTATGCGCGCCCCTTGCGCCATCGCAAATGCATCGGTATGCAACCAGCATATCAGCACTTTCAAGTTGCCACATTGTGCAAGGAATTAATTCTTACAGATTTTATCTTCAGTTTTTCTATATATAGGCTGTTAATATCTTTCTCACGCTTTTATTGTAACATTCCTTTTCAATTACACCTTTAGTATCCTTTCCATAATTAATTCATTAGATGTAAATTAGTAGTATATATATACATGTGAAACGGAAAATATTAAAAGACTCAATAGTTTAAGAAATCCTTGATAAAAACTAGCAGTCTCCGATAAATTAATAAATAAATAGACTTTTATATAAGTTATATATATAATAATTTTTTATTATTTATTATACTGTTAAATTAATAGTGAAGGATGCAAGCTAAATAAATTGAATGCGATTGCATGAAATCGGTTGATTCCACGTGTAAGTCTTTATTAAATTATTTTGCCACCTCTCACGCAACTTCGACGCAAATAGTTTGAGGATTTCAATTTATTGCAAACGGCGCGGCGCGGCGTGCAGTTCTTGCTCGATGAACAGCGTTGACACGGGCATTTGTTTGACCACTGTGACACAATGCAACGTACAACACGCGGAAGGTAAAAGCGTTGCATAAGCACGCGGGCGCGCGATAAGTATAATGGCTCTTACGTAAGGTACAACATTGTTGATTACGAACAACGCGGTGGTACATTGTGCTCGGCTCCGGGATAAAGTCCGCGAGTGAGTACTGCGGCGGTGACGGTGGAACTTATTGTTCCTCTAATTAGTGCATCTCTCGCGATGTTACGAACGTGCGGGCGCGTCTGTTGCATCTCGCGTAATTTGCATCTCGCCGCGAGAGAATCGCGCCGACAAGTTCTCCGCTGTTTATGCTCAACGTCGACCAACGTGACCAGCAGCCCGTGTTCGTCAATGATCAGCTAAACGCATTTTCGTCATAATAATTTGTGTTCTCCGTTTGCGTTTAGCGGTTTACATAGCGGTCCGCCTCGAGTGTTTATCGGTCCGACAGAGGATCATAATTGGGGTAAGCGTTAAGGTAAAATCAGATAGCTGTATCTGGTGATAAACACGGCCGTTCGATTCCTTATTTGCCTGTTAGACAGACTGTATAATGAGCGGTAGTAATTTATCTTTGAAATAAGTTGCACGCGCAGAAAACGTTTATTGACAGATACGCGCGAGATAAAAAAAATAGCAATAAGCGTGAGAGCGCATAATATAACAGAGAGTATCAGTTCAATATAATCATATAACTGTATACATGAGCATTAAACGCACATCAAACAACAAACTGCGCAAATTTGTTAACTATAAAAGTACGGTTAGTTTAGAAAGTTGAAAATTGTAGTAACTTGGTATAAACACGAATATATATATGATCACAAGATGAGAGTCGGAGAGTTCAACGTCAAATGCTAATGAAAGCTTAGGAGTTTTAGATTGAAGCTGTCCAAGTAATTGTACCGAAAGTGCGGACGAGACGTTTACGTAATATAGAGCGCTAATTCGTCTCGCATTTTGGCTTTACGATTCCTCGAAGGACTCTCAACCGTTATCGGAGTTACCTAGTTCTCGGGGCCTAACGGAAGTTTGGAGAATGGTCAGGCATGGAGAGCCGTTTAATCGAGCGAGAAAATATTTAACAACATGAAAGGAGTGATCAGCGTTCGCTCATTAAATCATCCAACAACTCTTACGTTCGATCATTGTAACGGATGTCAATTCAATGATTTAACAATCTTTGCTCGCGCAGCTATTTTAGATCCTGTTGTTATTATAGAAACTTTTATATATATATATTTTTTGGAATTAAATTATTTAAAGTTCATAGCTGATGTTTGCAAAAGAGATTTGCGATTGTTACTACGATGCCGTAATAAAAGGAGAAACTCGACTGTAGGTGCATTAGTCGATTGCAAGGATATTACTTTGTACCTGTCACCGAGTTAGCGTACTTTCTAACAATGCGCTCTTTATCCAACGCGGTTACGCGACAAAAATCCCGAATTACATAATCGTTCGATCGAACTTCAAAACTTTCTATTGTATTCGCCGAGTCATTTTGTTCTTTCTCTCTCTCTCTCCCCCTCTTTCTCTCCCCTCTCCCACCTCTCTACAGAATTGTTAATTTTACAGTTTAATTTAATAGAACGACTTTTTCTGTTAGAACTTTTGATTTATTTACACTAAATATTTCGATAAACGAAATTAAATGCGCCAGATATTTATTTTGTGCGATTAAAAATTTTATTGAAACAATATATATTTAATAAAAAATCAAGAGACAGTTGTTATTTACTCAAATATATTTTTATTTTTATTTCGTAAGATATTTCAAAATTTTCTATGATCCGAAAATTGTATTACTTCAAATTGTTATGTCGTTATGTTTGCGGTTTTAACTAGTTTAAAGGTAACTTGCGATTTTCTGTATACGGTAGTTTCCTCGTTAATATGTGTTTTGTTAACCGAGACGCGGATGCGATGCTGCTTGTCGAGCTTCTTGCAAAGCTAAACAGCGCGGCGGAAGTTGAATTTTGCAAGCAGCGACGGCAGTTACTTATCATTTTCCATAAGGGCTTTGAGACTGCTGCCAGGCAAATCTAGATTGCGAGACCAATGTTAATGGAAAAACCGCTATTTACGCTACTCTCAGCCGGCCGTCCAAGCGAAACACTGCGAATACGCTTAACGTTTACCACGGAGTGCGTATCGGAAATGAGCTATTACGCTGCTGAAAGGCTTCCCTTTAAACGTATTCACGTTCAAATATTCTTTCAGACCGTCTCGTGACACGCTTTTTTCTTCCGCTACCATTCCCTTTCTCGTTTCCTCTGGAAACTTCTCCAGAGTCATTCTGTCCTCTGTAATTAAGTTCTTTGAACTGTTTGCATTGTCAGGTTAGTCATTTGCGCGTTTTATTTATCGTTAGATTTTCATGTCTCTTTATATTCACTTTCTTCTTTAAAAATCTCTCGAAGATGCACAATTTTATCCGCGGCAAATCATGTACCGTATCTCGTAATAATTAGATTGCAAACATGATCTACCTTACTCTCCCGCTTGCATTCCGGGGTATACCAGCAGCGATACGGTATTTCGCCCAGACAATGGCCGCCTAATGTAATTGCGTAGCATCGGGCGAGCGATTGTAAATTTTAGCCCAGTTTCTCACAAGCGCGGAGAATCCCATCGACTAATTAGTGGTAGAGCGTCGAGCGATTGTTTTCTCATTTTCTTTCTTCTTTTTGTGCCCAATTAGCCTGGTCGCGCGGGCGGATAATTGAAAATCTAATTCCATTTATTCCTTGTTGTTTCAGGTAAGTGACTGCCAAGAGAGACAGAGACAGGGAGATAGAAAGAGAGGGAGAGGGAAGGAGAGAGAGAGAGAGAGAGAGAGAGAGAGAGAGAGAGAGAGAGAGAGAGAGAGAGATGTAGGAAGATAGAGGAAAAGAGATGAGAGTTGTAAGTAATCATCGCCCTTTATCTCCTTTTCGTATTTGCCTTTCCCTTCGTTGTTACCACCGACTTGCTTGCAGATAAGGTACACGGGAGAGCGCAAGTTCTCCCTTTGGGAATTATTAGTAAGCTAAATTTGCTCCGGCGATTAAGTGCATTTAATCATCGGCAAGGTAATTTTGTTACTTCCGCCGCGCGCGAGATCCTCCGCCTCGGAGATATTTCCTTCCGTCAAGTCTAACGAGCGAGCGTTTACGCCCTCTTCCAACTCTGCTCCGATCCGTTTCTACTGAAAGTGAAAAAGAAGGATCCGGGTACAGCCTCGTCCTTTGCTGCTCGCGTTTGTACTCGTTCGGATGTTGGACCATCCATATTTTAAGATCTTTGCATTTTCTCATATTCCTGTTTTTACATTTAACAGACGTTATCCCCCCCCTTTTTTTTTACAAAAGATATTCCCATACGATACGTGTGTGAGATATTCAGCAAGCTACTTTTTAAATCGCGGAACCTTTGTGAATTTTTCCTTAGCGGAAATTGGTACGTTCGCAGCGCGTAAAAACAATATGATTGTATAAGCGATATAATCGTTGATACGAATTTTGCTCTTGAAAGCGCCCATTAATCTTTCCGTTTATATTTCGGATTTATTTACGCGGTATATGTGCGTTCTGTAGCACGTTATTCGCAAATTGCAAAACGAGGAGAAAAGTGCAGAGAGAAAGAGAGAGAGTCGCGAGGAATCGAGATCGTCGATTTTCCACGATTTTTTCAATCTATTTTGTACCAGCCCAGTCAGATCCGGTCCGGCCTGGGACCAACTCGCGAGCAAATACAATTAAAAACACGAATTCGCCGGAGATAATGCATCGCGCGCGGTTCGCGGCCGCGGACGAAAAATCATTCGTTACTATACAAAATCAGTATCGTGCGTGCGAACGCGCACATACACGCGACAGGGAGACGCGACAGCGAGGAGAGAAAGAGAGAGAGAGAGAAATTAACCGTGTTAACCGGATATAAATTACAACCTCGTGTGGACACTGGGTAAATTCTACCGAGCGGTTTAGCGCGTGCTAGCGATAACTAACAAGCGTCGAAAGCGTTGCCGCGTTGCAAAATGCTTGATTGTAACTTATGCGACTTCATTACACCGGCCGACGCGCCGTGATGCGATTGTGTCGCGCGTGCTGTGCGTTTTTCGCAATTTCGTATCGCCGTCGACGGTGCTCGTTGTCGCGATTTTTTTTTCCCGGCCACGCCGCGCTGGTGCGATATCGCGCGAGTCTCGCGGAAAAGCCGATCATTTATTAACATCTTGCTTTACCGCGCGCGCGCCCGCTCGCCCCCGGGTGTGCGCGATACATCAAGCGGGGTGTTAAAAATTATCCTATCGGCCGTTCACGAAATACATAACATTCGCGAAATACTTTCCTCCGCGGTTAACGCGCCATTTATGCGCGATATTGATGGAATCGCGCGTATTAATACCGCGTTGTTTATTCAAAACCCATCCCGTTATCAAAGAAAATAAATATCGGCGGTGCCGCGATAAAAACGGTAAAAACCGCGGAGCATGATTAAACTGTGAAAACTCATCGAAAAGCGAAGACAACACGTCTGTAGGAAAGCTCGACCGCGATGCACAATGGTTTTTGTAATTACAAATATTAGGTTATAATTAATGAAATTAATAAGCAAATAACTAAATTCTCTCGATTATATAATCATAAAATCTAATTGGCAGTTTGCGGTATGGTGAAAGGTTAATATTAGAACTTTATTTCGCTTTAAGTATTTTATTTTCAATCTTCTCTCGTGCAAACACGTAATGAACATTTGCTTCCATCTTGACTTCCCTCTCCAATTACTGCTTAATTAATGTACAATTCTCGTGTTGCTCGGGAAGGGACTAATGTCCTGGAGCATAATAAACGTTCCGTCTGCGTCTATGTCTCCCTCTCCGCCCATTAGGCACCCGCCAACTCGGTTTATACAGGGTGGTCTAAGCTATAAATCATGTCAGTCATGTTTAATTTTCAATAGAAATTAAATAAATATCCTTGAATATTGTGAGATGGTGACGTTTTTCCCCGAACTATTTAGATATTTTATGTAAATTTTCACAGAAAGTAACGTCAAATTCATACAGTAAATAGCAAATCATAACGCCAGGCATCGATTAAAATTGCGAGCAATAATTTGTGTAAGTGACAGTGGCATAAATCAAAGCTTTTACGTAAATGCGACATGCAGCTTCGATTTGTAGCCGTAAATTAAATTCCCGCGTTACGGAAATTTCACTCGCCGTGTCGCTTTCAAAATAAACGACCGATATATATGTTAATGCGACGCGGTCGCGCGCGATTATCGCCGGCGCCTAATTCGCATGATCGAGTCGGGGGCTTCCGGTGTTTTCGTGTCATCGGCTGTGTTATATCGCGCCATGCGCTATCGGAGACGACGCCGTGGATAAATCAATCGAATTATCCACACGCCACACACGAGCATCGCGTCGCAACGATCGTTACTGCCAATATCGCCACTCTGTCATTATGAAGGCGGTTACGCCGTCAACAAGGGAGGAAGGAAGAAAAAGAGAGAAAGAGAGACAGAAAATTATTCATTAATAAGAACACAGCCTTTTGTGCTGCAAATATTTGCTATAGGGCTTTTAGCGATTATTACACGGAAAAAACGATAAGGTTGCCACAACCACAATAATAGTAATATTGGGTACAGCCACGTCCTGTAGTTGTCACATTCATATTGTTTTGTGTAGTGCATCTATATATGTTTGTCTCAACATTCACTATGTTTGCTGTACTAAATGCATATAGTTGCCTTCACATCAATATAAGGACGTGGCTGTGACAACCACAGAACGTGGCTGTACCAAATGTTACTATTTTGTGGTTGTGGCAACCTTATCGTTTTTTCCGTGTATATTTATTTCTTTTTTTTCTCATATAAACAATGAAATACCATTGTAACATTAATATAATTATAACATAGGTAATGCATGTAGAAATTACTATATTAGTTTGTTTAATTAAATTATGGCAAAAGTCATAGAAAATAAAATTATGAATAAATATCGGTGAAACTTTTTCTATCAAAAAGCTTTTTACATTATAATGGAACGCAATGATCCTATATATATTATCACACTTTTCTATAAAAGATGCAATATATATATATATATATATATATATATAAGTATGCTTTTGTATTGACTTTGTTCGTAGGTTATTGGAATGCAACAAATCGAAATTATTTTAATTTTCTAAATAATGATTTTTTATTAATTATATCAAATTGTTCGAACATTACAGATTTTATCGATCGACTTAACACAATTTTTCTTAAAGCAAGCAAACAAAAAATCTCTTGACGAAATCTTGATATTAAACTGTTAAGCTGTTCGTGTTGGAATCGTAATTGCAGAAACAGCAATCCGGTGATATTTTAACGCTCGTATCCTCGTGGCATTGCATACGAATACAATTACGTAGAGCATTGTCACTGAGATCGGAAACCTCCGGATGATTCGCGGTCTGTTTTAATCGCGACAATAATGCATTCATCGGCACCGTCAGCGACGAGACTCGATTATATCGTCACTCATTATCGAGAGCGATAATGTTATACCGCAGCGGCCGGTCGTCTCTGCGAAATGGCAATCGAAATTCATCAGAAAGTCATCGGCCGATCGTTAATTTATTATTGGCCGTTCGCCCGATTTGTTTCTCACACAAAGTCAGACTGCGAATGGACGATAATCAATCTCGCGCAAATCGTTTTCGCACGGAAATCAGGTATTCCATTCATTGGTAAAATACGAGAGTGCAAAATGTGAAGTTTCAGATGAGAAAAGTTATTTCCGTAATAGTTTGATCGTTAAACTTTGGAACACCCTGTATAATACGCGATATTTAAGGTCAAGCAATTAAAAGCATGATTAGAATATTCGCTTTAAATTATTGAATATTTTCTAAATAATATATATGTTATTAAGTATTATACAAATAGCATTAGAAATAATATTATAACTTAAAATAATATTTACAAATAGGATTAAGGATTCAGTCTCTAAGTTAGTCGTCAATAATTTAACTCTTAGTGGATGCGTATCGAGATATTCCCAACAACATAGTTTTAGTCGTGGTCTCTTTTAGGGAAATGAATTGTCACGCAATCATCGAGCTTTAAATTTTCGGAAGGATGCCGTTTGCTGCCATTTCGCAACAGTCAACGCTCATTCCTCAAGGCACCGTTTCATCGTTGAGCTAGTAAAAACTTGGAGTGTTACTCTCTACTCGAGGCCTGACAGATTTACTGCTTCGGTCCTGCTTCCATCCGCGTTAATTGCGAGATTTTACCTTCGCGCCGCGCGAGTTGCCGGCGACAGGGAACTTTGGATGGCGCAAAACTTTATCCGGCTTGACGATTTCGCAGCATTTGCCTTCCCGTTTTGCCCTCGTCATAAAGCACGCTGTCGCGTTTTATAGGGCGCCGCACGTCGAATGGCCCTCGAAAATTTCTCCACGAAACTATTCGGCAGTTCCTCCGTCTCGTATTCTTCACCTTTACAGGCAGAATGGCCAGCATAGGAAACCGAGAAGTAAAATGCTGACTCTGGGTTAATGTTGGATGTACTAGACATGCATAAGATAGTTGTCAATTAAGAAGGGTAAATATTTAAAATAGCACAGCCAGGTCGAATCATCTTGACCTTGACAACATATATCAAGATTATTGTCCTGAGTATTCTCCAAAAAGTTTTAAGCGTCGCTCGTTTATTAAAAAGTTATAAACAAAAAAGTTTGAGAAATTTACTGCCCCTTCCCCTGCACCCCGGAAAAAACTAACCTAACCTAATCTTTTTTCAAGAGGCATTTTTTGCCCACGCGTTTAAATTATCATGTTTTAAGAAATGTAAATGCATTGTAAAATGTTTTGAACAATAAAATGAACAATTTATTTATCAATAATTATTAATGGATACAAAGGTTTAAAGTCATGTAATAACTGAAAAGCTTTAATATTCAAAAGGTATAGAATTTAATTTTTTGAATAGACTCAAATCTTTCACCTTACTAAATTGATGAGTCTATCATATACTAAAATAGCAAATCTTGAAAAAATTAGCAAAGACCTCCTACGCATAGTTTGTATTTTGTTTTAGTTTTGTGATAGGTGGGGGGCTTCGCCCCCACACCCCCCACTGGGGCTTCGTCTCTGGGCCCCACCGCTCCCTCCCCTGAACCCCGCGTTGTCATCCCCTAAATTGAATAATTACCTAAATGATACTTCTTTTAGTATTAACATAAACTGGTATATTTTTCAAACTTTTTTTGTTAATAACTTTTTAACAAACAACGAGCGACGCTCAAAACTTTTTGAAGGATACTCAGGGCAATGACCTTGACATATGTTGTCAAGGTCAAAACGATTCGAGCTGGCTGTGCTATTCTGAATAATTACCCTTTCTGGTAATGGTTTATGATATTACAATAATACAATTTTACAGATTTTATATATGATATGGTTTGCGAATGCACTAATATTGATAACAGCATTTAATGATATAGAAATAATGAGTTTCTGAAATTATAAATATCTCCTCCTCACTTGATCGAAAAGTATTCTTGTATGAATAGAAATCAATCATAATTTAACGGGAAAATATATAAACTGTGATTTAAGAGATGAAGATGTCGAAATGGGAATAACCGATTTATTTATCTACGTCCAAATCTCGGACGTTTTCACATCTCAAAATCTGCTTGGAATAATAAATAATGTATCTGTGGGTGTATGATATGACAGAGCGAAGGACTGAGGTTCCTCAGTCAGAGAAATAGACAAATCAAAGATCGACTGGCAAAAATAAGATTGATGATTTCGATTTGTCAAGCGCGTGTTTATCGTAATCGGCTCGACTGCCTAAATCCAACTGTTTTATTAGCACATGTTCGTCACTCATCTTTTTCTTTCACAACGCATACAATAACGCATACACACAGACTCTCTTATTCTTAAATTTGCCACGGAGTGTTTCATGCGTACAATGACACACAGCGTCTAGCGTATCTGGATTTGGAATTTAAATGTTAATACCGAGACTTGCATTAGCATATATTTGTGGCGCGATCTACAAATTTCGAGTCGTCGTGGAACATTTGATACAATTTTGTCGTGGGTGAGCGTACGTTAATGGAAACGTCGACCATAATGTGATCACGCCGCGTGGGATCTCTCCTCTCAGGTTCGTATTATCAAGTCTAATGTATCATCCACACGTGCGGGCGTACAGGAAATAAAGGATTGCTTTGCATATTTCAAGTATCGTGCTGTTTTTCTCGTGCAAAACAAATATTTGCTCGAGAGGAAATTGACGGGAACTCCGGGAGCCAAATTTGTATCTCGAGGCGTAACGAGTCATCATCCAAAATAAATATTTGTTCAGCAGAAGATTTTGAGAAAGATATATTTTAAAGAACGTATGTTACTATATTTTCCAAATTAATCTTGCATAAAAAGATATCTAGAATATAAATCTAGAATACGTACTTTTCAAACGAAGGAATCTTGTCTCGACGATAAATGTCTTTAAAAATAGCGAAAAACAATTCTTTAACTCTTTAATTTACATGATTTTCAACATATTGAAAAGTAATGAAATATTGAGATATTCTTTTTCGGCTTGGACAGTAGCACAGTCCGACTTTTCTTTTTTCCATTCTTCTCTCTTCTTTCACCCGCGTTTGTCGGAGTAACGAACGACCGAAAAATTTCGTATATCCCCGTAATATCGGGATACCCGAAAGTTCCGCGCGGAAATTATTCGGCCACCTTTTTCCTCGCATTTTTCGTGAGCCGGATGCCGTGCGATTGCCGCTGGCGGGGCCGAACTTTTTTATGAAAATCCAGTTGCCGAGTCTTATTGGAATTGGCAAGCGATCGCGTAGCGTAGAGCCCTCCACGGCGATACCGCTCTCCCGTTTCGCAATTTATAAATCGAGTGGAAAATGGCGTCATGCCGCGCATAAAAGTTCGTTTCGGCCGAATTTTCAAGCGGTGGCAAATGACAGTTCCGTGTAACTTCGCGTAACAGCTCGGAAGGGTTGCGATTTTAATTTATTTTTGGCGATGGAACAAATCGCGCGCATTATTTCGCGCGTAACATCCCGTACTTGTCGTTACGCATGATGTTATAAAACTGCACGACCACGCCGCATTTTCGGCGGAATTTTATGCAATCGCTCGCGCGTGTATTTGGCATTTGGTTGAGCACGCTCAAATGAATTATATTCAACGTCGCTGCGATTTGCAGCTGTTAAAAAAGCTGTTAATTTCTTTTTATTTCGAATAATACAACATTTTTTCTCCTATCAACTGAAAAATATATTCGACATTTTTTTATATTGCCCCTAAAAAATATGGGAAAATTAAAAAATATTAATTTGTTTTTATTTCCTTAATTAAAGGGTTGTATATAAATAGTGGCAAGATGAATCTATATAACTTGATTCATTTTACATTTCCATTCTATTTTATAGTCTGTTTATTTAAAGCATAGAAATAAAAACTATGGAAGTGTTTCAACAACAAGAGAATCTTTCATTTCATTCATTCTTTTTAATCCGTAATCAAATTTATCTTCATTGAATTCATTCGGAGAGTCGTTCGCGTTTTTTTGTGGCTCCGCAAATTCTCTTTGAGAATATTGTGGACATACATTCTTCTGTCTCCCACGCGCACGTTTGTCGTGCGTGCGACTGTGTAATTGGCAACGAGACGGCATTCGGGACGTTCTCGAATGATGCTCGAATACAGGCTATTTCACGGCTGCGATACGCAATTGTTCCGCAGAAAGGGAGACGAGCGCTCATCGATCGACGAGCGCGCCCCGCTCCGCACGTGCACGCACACGGGCGCACGCGCCGCCCGCTCGCCGATTAATTATCGAGATATCTCACGTCGAACGCGCGCGTTTGCGGTCGCGCGTACACGTGCATCCCGCAATGCAACGTCCGCGTGATGCATTCATGCGGGCCCGCGCATTCAGTCCGACCTGCATATAACGCAAACGGGGCCGCGCGTTGTGAGTCCCGGATAGGGTTGCCATAATAAAATTTTCAAAACTAGGACTCATAAGTCAAAAACCCCGGACATTTTGCTTGCAATCCCGGACGCATAAAAAAATGCGAATAGGTTAGCAAATTGGTTTATAATAAACAATAAATGAATAATTATTTTACATCTCGTTTCAATAGTACTTAGAGTAAAATGCATAAATTAATCATGTTTTTAATTTAAAAGAAGTTTGATTATTAGGTATCGACCTTAGTGTACCTAGAGACTCTATAATAAGAGTCACGACACGTCGCCGGTTTTGTCAAATCCTGCGAGAGAGAAGGATATACATTCACTATTGCTTTCTCTTTCTCCCTATCTCTTTCTCTGTCTCATTTCTATCTCTTTCTCTTTCTGTTTCTCTTGTTTTTGACAAAACTGGCGGACCAATCAAAAGTGGCTGTTACATGTCGTGACTCTTATTATAGGGTCTCTAATTGTACCTATACCTACGTGCTATATTGTCATTGATATTTTTAAAATGTCAATAAAATAACAAATAATTATGAAATATATTAAAGAACCAAATCAGCACAAAACTATTGGTTTTTATCAGTAAATTGAAGTGATTGAATATGATGTGGTTAATTAAATCTAAAATGCAAAATATTTAGAAATTTTCTTAAACCTTAAACCCCGGATATTTATAATTACCCCGGACACATTCGAAAAATCCCCCCGGACGTCCCCGGACGCCCTAAAAAAGAGGACGGTGTCGGGGAAAAAGAGGACGGATGGCGATCCTAGTCCCGGAAGCCATCGGTCGTCTCTTCTATCTACATCTCCCGAGCTTCGGGATCGATCAAATCGAAAGAAAAAGACGAAGAAAATTCGCAGTGTTTGTAATTGCTGTTCATCACGAAGATTTCAGCTAAGAAAATTGAGTTATAAGACGATGCGATTTTTCGCGCTCTCTTCAAGAATTAATGACGCGCACGTTGCGGAATAGATATAGAATTCCCGTTCCGATTTGATTAACCGGATGCTACGAGTAGTTACAAGGCATGGACACGCAAAGCCTGCCTCGGAAAATCGAACTCTTTCGTATTAGCAAATGGACCGTTACGCTGATCGACTCGCTCTTCGTTTCCGGTGGGCGCCACTCGCCGAAAACGAAGGACTGTGAATCAGTTTAATTAGATTAATGGATCTCCCGCATAGAGAGATCCAATGCCCGGTGTAGGTAGGCTCTGGCTTTTAGTGTTATCGGCTCATGCTTTCCATGCGCTTTCTTTACCAATACATTTGCATACAATTGCCTCTCGTTGATCGTCGATGGAAAAATAGCTAACGTTATCCGTATTTTTTACATGAAGATCAATATCAAACGAGTAGAATTTCGTTGAATAATGTAAAGGAATAATAGAAATATAGAATAAAAAATAGATTTTTCTAAATGAATTATTTTAATTAAAATTAAAGTTTTATTTATATATAGGAAAATAAAGTGTTTAAAAAGTCTACGTCTACATTATGTGGTGTAAAGCTTACGAAATAAAATAATATGGCTCCCTTGTGTTTGGAGAATACTTTGCCTAAGGGTTAACCGGCGGTATATATGTGTGTGTAATCTCTAGGATCGTTGAATAATATCGATATTACTCAGCCGAGGCAAATTGGCAACGTGAAACGTATGGTGAGCGCCGTGCGTGGATCTAATTTAATTTCCAAAACGCCCAGGAGCGAACAACGGGCCCGGGAAACGAGCGGCTGTTCCGCACCGGCCGAACTTCGGTGACTGTCATTAAAACTTGACGGAAAACGCCGCTTGTGCACGCCGTCGGCGACGACGATGTCGTTGTAAATCTTGATATCCGACACCGTGGGATATCAGCGGCTTATTGTGATGAAAATTGTGACGAAAATTTTTAACTTGCAACTACGTGGAGGACGATGTAATACGAGAACAGTGAGAAGAAAATGAAATTGAAATACTTGCAATTGAAATTGAAATACTTCCTTGATCCTTTATTCTATTAAAATTATTTATTATTTTGTACAATTTATATATTTATTTTATAATTTATTTTATTGTCAATTATTCTCGTAGTATACGTCTCACGTTTCGTAACTCGAGACATAATTAAGTAGAAGTTAATTAGCGCTCTAATAAAGTTAATTAATTTTACTGCTACTTTACGGCGCTTTAAGAAGTTATATCATTTAAACTCGTTATATTACGGAAAAATTAAGAGAGCCAGAGGAAATGCGATAACTGCGTGGTTATAACCGAGAGCTCGCAACCTTCAATGAAATAAACTTCTATTTAGGAATGATAACGAAACTGGCGACGATGAACTTTTATATTCTCGACGGCGATATTCATGTTTATACGCAATCGAATACGAAGCGAAAGAGATAAATAAGAAGGAACGGTGTTAAGGAAAGAGAGAGCGAGAGAAAGAGATATCTTGAAAAAGGATCAATGGATCACTTGGGGAAAGCTTTTTCCTCCGAGATTTAAACGCTACCGGATATTAAACTGGTAGGACAGGATAGCGTAGCGCTGCTCTTGGAAAATGTCGAATCAACTGATTTTAATACCGATCCTACCAGTTCAAAGCCATGACGCGTACTTATGTAATTAGGGACGACCATGGCTCGTTCTTTGCGACTCTTTGTCGAGCGATATTCCAAACGTGGGGTCTGTCTCGAGGATCTAGATAATTTCTCGAGTGTTTTATCGGGAGGATAAATAATTAATTAAGAGGCAGGTGCGCCAGTGAATGAACGCTCATCGATAGAGAGTCATATAAATGATTACGGTGAAGCCTATTATTCGCGATTTATCGCGAATAGGATAATTTTCCACCCTTAAATAGAATAATTTTCGACGGCGATATAAAAAAATGTGAAGAACATTGAATAGCTATACTATCACGGAAAAAAAGTAACTGCCGTAGCTAAAAACTGCGTGTGGTAACTAAATTGCAATCGTAATATATGGACAGCAAAATCTTAGCTGTGATACCTATTTCATTGCTGTCGTGATCGTAAATTTCTAAACTACAGCAAAATGTTTGCTGTAGTTTAGAAATTTATAATTACGAAATTTACGATCACGACAGCAAACACAATTTAGCAAATCATGATTAGCTATGGTAGTGAAAATTTTTTTCCCGTGATATTAAGCTATCAAGAAAAATTGATAACCATGAAATTTTCAGCATACATGTTTCCTTTTTACACGTCTGGTAATCATTACGCTTGTAACAAATTTTATACAATCCTACAAATGATCATTTTGTATGGTTTATGATAATTAGGGGCCGGATGTTCGTGCGATTTCTCGTGTTGCGCGCGGAGCACCGCTGCGTGCGAGTGAGTCGGGTGCTCGCTGAAGTGAGATAGTAACACAACAACGAAGCATCGGGTTACCTCGAGAAATGTTGCTACCTCATTTCAGGGAGCACCCGACTCACTCGCACGCAGCGGTGCTCCGCGCGCGACACGAGAAATCGCACGAACATCCGGGCCCTAATGATAATATTTAGAAATTCTAAATTTATAAATATCTGTAGATGCATAAATTAAAAGATGCAATTCAGATTGCAGTTTTTTTATTATTACACGGAAAGAACTCTGTAGGGCACTCAAACCTGACAATGCTGCAAAAAGTTTTGATATTCTAGCAACTATTTTGGGCGTCCTACATAATTATTTTGATGACTCAACGAAATAATTTTCAGATCTGTATCTGGCCAAATTTTTAAATTTTTAAATATTTCAGCAAAATTTCTTTCCGTTAGCAAAATAGCTTTTGATCTGTCGGCTTGTTGCAAATTGCGTATGTTTTCAATTGCAGTTTCAGTAGCGATATTGTTCAGCGACGCACGTTAATCCCGGCGATACGTCGAGCTGAGTTATCGTCTAATTCTGAGTTGCGCGCGCGGAAATTTAATCCCTCAATCGGTTGTTTGTCAAGCGGCGAACGGGAAGAGAAGACACGATCCGGAAATTATTGGACGCGTGTGATTACGTTAATTTCTGGCCGAGATTATATCGTGCCTGCATTGTGCGCCGGCAATAATATCGCAATCGCGCGAGTTCGGTCGCCCGAAGTTTCCATAGAGCGATAAACTCCGCGGATTAGATTTATTTTCTAATTGCACGTACATGTTTGCCGCCCGCATAACATCCTGATATGCATATTGAGAAATTACGTATGCCCGATGCACAAATCTAAGCCATACGAAATCGTATAAATCTTTTCAGAGTGTAGCTTATACATTCGCCGATAAATCATTATTTTTAGCACACAGAACTGATATACTAAATATAATGTCAGTTATGCGGATAATATTAAATATTAATATCGTTAGTGTGTTATATTTTCAACACTTTTACAAATAAATAGTAACTTTCACCGAAGATAAAAACTCTGAACATTTTTGACATTCCTGAGATTCCGATGCAGTTTTTTATTTAATGCGAAACGCCAACTGATAATTTTAATCCGTTTTATAAAACATCATAGCAACCGTATATATTCTGGAACGTCATCTGCTTCTTATCAATACGAACGTGTCGGGATATTTCGCTTATCACAGCAACATGATATTAACGAGCAGTATTAGAATTTATCGTCACATTACGCTCTGACATTACGTGGACGACACTCCTAATCGCATAAACCAGTCTTAAGCTGACGAATCGAACGAAAAATTACAGCCTCTCCCATCCTTCCCCCCCTCTCTCTCTCCCAATCTGTCTTTCTTATCAAAGATTCATAAGTAGATTCCTAACTAGCCTATATATTTCTCTATGGTGACGTAGAGAGGCACTCGCTGAGCATGACGAGACTCGGCGATCGCATCCTGAAATAGAATACATTTTTAATTGCGAGAATCCGAAAGCAGGCCGAGCCGCATCGTAAATTATACGAGCGGAACGTCTGCCCGTCGAGATGAAAACGTCGCGCATTCCCAGCGCAAATTTACGAGATATTATTTGATACACTTCTCGCGCAAACCCGCACACGCTCGCGTCGCGATTATCGCGGTTGTAAAATGAGAGAACGCAAAGATAAAGCACACGCGACGCGTGAGTGCGCTTTTTTTTCCTCGTGTATTTTGTGTGGCCAGACGCGGAAGAATGATAGATCTTGCGTAACCGGCGCGTTACATGTTTATCATACAACAGTCGCTCAATCTTGTTACACAGAAAAAAAGAATATTCTTGATTTGAAAATATCTTTAGTTTCAACGTGTAAATCTTGGAATGAGATTATATTACGTTAAACGGAGAAAACTTGCTTGAATGAAGCCATTTTATATACACACAGAAAAAAAAGTCTTCAATCAAGATGAATATATTTAAATTAACACTATCATTGTTTCATATATAAGCAAGAAAATATTATTTTCTTAGAAGAATTTTATATTCTGGTATTTCAAGAATATTATTAATTAATTTGAATATTGTAATTGTCACATAAAGAATACAATATATAATAAGATTAAACTGTATTATCTTTATAATATGAATATTCTTGGTTTGAAAGTACTGTTATTCTCTATCCAATATTTTTTGCTTTCCATTAATAAAAATATTTTTGAATAATAAGGCTATAATTTTCTTTATTGAATTATATAAAATGTTTTGATGCAAGTAATATTTCTTCGTTTAACGCTATAAAATCTTATTTTAAGATTTACATGTCAAAAATAAAGATATTTTTGAAATAAGAATGTTCTTTTTTTCTGTGTAGTTTAACCCCCCCCCCAAGAAAAATATATTCTTATTACTTAAGAATAATTTTCTTGATTGGAAAGACAAAACTGTTGGATAGAAAATATAACATATCTTCAAATTGAAGATTATAATTTTCTTTTTACGTTATTGTTAATATAATTATATTGTATTCTTTAGGTAACAATTATAATATTGAAATAAGACTGTAATAATGTTGAAATTTAAGATTATTAAATTCTTATAAGAAGATTTACAGATTGTTGCGTATATATACGAAACAATGAACGCGTTAATTTCAGTATATAAAGGTACCTTTTCATGCTGACGCTCGACGCTCGATTTGGGCGTCAAAGCTGGTCACATGACCGACTCAATCGATGGAAGGGGAAATAGCATCAAATATGCGAGCGTCAATTGATCACGTGACCTATCACATGACAAGCTTTGACGCCCGAATCGAGCGTTGAGCGGATCGAGCGTCAGCATGAAAAGGTACCTTAAGTTTTGATTTGACTCTTCCTTCTTTTCTGTATATGTACGGAAGCCACGTAGCGCTCCAATAACTGGATAAAATTTTTGGAGGGAAATTAAATTGTTACCGAAGTAAAATTGTCCAGAAAGAACGGAATGAATGGACAGAATTAATTATCTTTTATATTACTTAATATTTATGATAAAACTAGATAATTGGTGAATATTAAAGGGCAATGTTTGTATGCGATATTTCTGATTATTGTAAAATTAATAATATCATATTTGCATAAATTAAATTAAAATGATGGCTCATGATGTGTTTTTGTTTGTGTATTTCGATTATGTTATCTTTTTCCGTTATATTTACATTTTAAAATTTTATTTAACAAAACTTGTTAAAAAAGAGAGAGAAAAAGATTTTTTTTACATATTGAATCGTGTGGTTAGTAGCATAGTATATAAATAAATTTATAAAAGAGATGAGAACCTTGCGCGCGAAATATTACGAGGTTATATTGAATAAAAATTTTGCTTTTTACGTTTTCCCGTATCACGCGATCGATGACTATTGCATGGTAGTTTTGCGATTTGATTAATTCGAGCTCGCTTATAATGTCCACTAAGCATTTTTTCTCTTTATTTCCGGCGCTACTCTTTGCATCGGAAAAATAGGGAAAAAAACAAGACAAAGAGAACAGCGATTTTCCAGCAGTGTGCGTATCGTTTCCAACGAGGCTATCTGCGAATAGTCGATCTGTTTGTTCGCAGGCGGTACATACACGTGCGCCTTTGAAAGCATGCTCATTTGAAAAAGCACGGGCTCGTCACAGACGAAAGAGAGAAAGGGAGAAACAGAGAAAGAGAGCGGGGGAGAGAAACTGTCGAAATCGAATGCAATACAACGCATCGCGGGGATTCGAAGTGAAAGAAGCTACGGTATTATCGCGTAACCCGAGCGTGCTACCCGCGTGTGTATGCGTGAACGAGCGCGATCGAACGAATATTGGCACACGGCGCGGCACACGCCGCGCCGCTCCCGATCTTCGATTTTCGGTTGCATTTAGCGAGCGACGTGTATTTCGCGAGACGAGACTCACGCCGAATCCGGTGTACGCGCGTGCGGCGGATGAACGTGTTCGATGAATGCATCGGCGATGAATGCGCCACTCGATGCGGACAGAGTCCCCCCGCACGCTCGATACAAGGCGTAACGAGCGATTCCGATTCTGCTTTTGGCGAGGTCGAACACAATGCGGGAGCAGTACGGAGTAATTTTTCCAACGTTGCGTTTCGACGTTAACTCTGATGGAAATAACGTGCAATTAACTCTGACGGTAATAGTATTAGGGGTGTATTGCAATCGATACGTAATTACACAGGTGAAGAGATAAAACAATTAACACAACTATAAAAAGAATATGATAATATATGTAATGGCGAAAGTAATTGCGCGTTGTAGTCAGAGCGGTTTAAGAAAAATGATGCAGATAAAGTTTATTAGTTGAAATTGTAGAGTTATTAGGTTTGTACTGTGGGGTGAGAACAGATTGTTAGATTTGAATTATTTATAAGCGGCAATTGTACTATTTATGAGATAATTATATGGGATTACTATTTATGAGATAGTCGTAATGGATAAATATTAAATGGAACATTAATCATCTCCTTAGCCTGTATCGCGTTCGTGTTCGATATCCTGCGTGCCGTTTCTTTATGGGAACAATTCCCATACGTTCGCATGAGAACGATCTGTCCATTAACCGCTCTCCACCCGGAGATCTCGATCAAAACAGTTTTACTGCCTATAAATCCCTGTTAATTGCCCGCGACTTGTTCGCGACGAACAAAAATGTGGGACGGAATTTACAATGGACTACAATTTTCGTACCAGTTGACGTATCCAGACATATCCGTAGAAACGCTTCGTGAAGGACAATTTTTTTTATGCCAGAGTCTTCGCTAAAAATTATATAATTCATCTTAATCTCAAAATAATTTATGATTTTATATCATGGTTTTATAAGTAATTTATTAGAGCATATAATTTTGTACTAAAGATCTTTTGCAAATCGTTCGTCCTTTTTTCTTCCTTTAAACGATTAATGTGAGAACGTCGCGCTCTTACTCCACTTTAAACCGGTTGACAGTTTACGAAGGGGAAAGGGGAAAACGGGCTCGCGGCAAAAAGCGCTTATTTAGCGATGCAAGAAGCGAGAGTGGACCGTACCAGCGGCGGCGACCCGATCAGGAAGTAGCGCTATGGTATAGTAATCGCTGCCGGACTTTTTTCCATCTCGCCATCTCGCCGCGTATTTTGCGTAATTGGTTTCCCCGAAGAGCTCGATGCGATGCTGCGGAACGGCACGAGCCCGAAAAAGGCGCAGTTTTCCTACCGTGTCTCGGCGATCAGCCCTTTTTACGGTAATCACATAACAACGGGAGCGTAAAATTCATAAGCGGCGAAACGGTCCTCGGGCTTTTTAACATGACGACGTATATTACTTAAGAAGCGTCCTTTTTAACGCACTCTTCTCTCTTATTTTTCTTTTTTAAGTCGAATCAGTTTGCATTTCAGTTTTTCGAATTGAAATCAGGTTTTATCGGGATCGGGGTTACAAAAATATTCCATAATTTCATATTACAAATCTTGTGTAGCAGTATTCCTAATATATTTCTCTCAGTAAAACTTGCTTGATTTTACGAAGCTCGATGTAGAGAGCGAATCTCTGCGAAGCTGAAGAAACTCGTATGAGAGAAGTCATTTCTGCGCAGAATGACGACAAACTGTCGACGATGTCTCCCTCGTCCATTATGTGTCTTTCGCTGACATGTGTCTTTCAGGGGATGCATCCCCCGCGGTCATTTCCCTCTCGTTGACTCTCACGCTCGGCTGCGCAATAAAACGCGATAAAGGCCAAAACTTACGCGCTCGCTTTATGCTCTCCCGGGACGATTATTCGGAAGGATCCATCTACCTACTCGGTGCACGCTATCGTGCTTTATTATTCTGTATGTTCACGGTAGTACGGTCTCAACCCAAAAAGATATAACGAAGAGTGAGCGCGTGAGCTGTAAATGTCCAGTAATAAGATACTTGATGTTTCTTTTTAAAATCTTGATCGCATAACAAGGGAGATGAGCAGTCGTACAATTTGAAAGTTAAGTCATACAGGAATTTTAATGAAGCACTTGAAAAGTTTTATCAAAATTTTATGAATTATTAATAATTTGATAGCATGGTCAATTAATAACTTTATACATACATATGTGAGGCTAAGATTACGAGAATTTTTTTGAACATTAATAAAATTTATTGCATATTGCGAAATGACAAGTTTTGTCATTTCGCAGATGACCCTTCCCGCAAGTTCAATTGCGTATGACTTCTGAACTAAAAGGGGGCAAACGAAAATTCCAACGGAACATTCCTGAGCAAACGATGAGCAAACGTTTGCAAAAAGAAAACTTTTGATTTTTCGATATTGGGGGGCCAGTGTGAAATTTGCCCCCACAAAATTGAATCGCTTATAACTTTTGAACTAGAGGGGGAGGGCAAACAAAAATTCCAACGAGGCATTCGTGGGCAAACGATGGGCAAACGTTTGCAAAAAGAAAATTTTTGATTTTTCAACATTGGGGGGCCAGTGTGAAGTTGGCCCCCCCAAAATTGAATCGCTTATAACTGTTGAACTAGAGGGGGGCAAACAAAAATTCCAACGGGGCATTCGTGGGCAAACGATGGGCAAACGTTTGCAAAAAGAAAATTTTTGATTTTTTGACATTGGGGGGCTAATGTGAAGTTGGACCTCCCAAAATTTAATTGTGTATAACTTTTAAACTAGAGGGGGGCAAACAAAAATTTCAACGGGGCATTCGTGAGCAAACGATGGGCAAACGTTTGCAAAAAGAAAAATTTTGATTTTTCAACATTGGGGGAACTAACTTCACACAGGTTCAGATCAGAATAATACTATTATATTCATGGGATATAATATATGCAGGATATTTCGCTGTTACCGCATTAATGACAGATTCTTTGACCAAATCGGAGTATATATTACTCAAAGAGAACGTATTCTATCGTATTATATTCAATTCTATTATTCTCGTAGAAACTCAATGCCGAATCTATCATTAAAACATAATGCGAATATCCTGTATTCAGAGTGTCTCGCTAATTGAAATTAACGAATGGACATTGCTATGATTATGGGACACCCATTGTATGTACGAAGACAGATGCGTTTCTCATTAGAACCTGAGGAACAGGACGGAGGACGCTTTCCTCTGCGAGGAAGATTTAATTTCTTTCCTCGAGAGCTTTGGATCGTCTTTCATTTGCCGCGTCGCTTTCTTTGTTAAGTCGCGAGATATTATTTAACACGTCGGAAGAGAGACCTGACTCTTGTCCGGCACAGAAGTTTCTCTTGAGCCTGAAGCCACCTAGGAGAGCCGACACTAATCTCTCGTTACATAATTAGAAGTTAAAGCATGCAATCCGCAGTATATACATCGAGAAAGAAGGAGAGAGAGAGAGGGGGGTAGAGAGAAGAAAAAGCGGTGGAAACTGTTGCGAGAGACGAAAAATTCTGATGAAAATGTAAATCGTGCGAGCGAAACTTTTGCGGCCAAGATTTCTTTTCTTTGCAATGCGCTGTGCGTTAAGACAGAGTCTAGAAGAAGAAAAACAATTTTGAGTATCGTATATTTAAAAATGTGTGCTAAACTTATCGAAAAAGTATTTGTTTTGCATATTTATATATTTGAAGCCCGTAAATCGATCGTGTACCGAGCGGTAGAATTATCTAACATAGAAACCGAGATTCCACGCAACGACTTAATAGGATCGAAGCCCGAAATATCGGAAGTTTTCCGCTCCAATTCCGGAACTCTTTGACGAGGTAGAATGTATCTTTACACAAGCGGCAATCGTAATATTTTCAAATATAAATCGTTCTATACTGAAACTGTTAAAAAAAGAAGAGTAACGCGGAATCGATGTATTACACGAAATAAACGTTAATTCGCAAAGAGGATTAAATCGATTCGGTCAAGAGTGCTATTGGCTGACCTACCGTTGCTATCTTGCGGATATATAGGATGGCACTGATCGATATCTCGTTTATCCGCGCGATTCTTTCCTCAAGCATACCGAACGAGGAACTGGAATGTCGTTGGCAACCGAGCGATACACCCCCGCAATATGTTCGATAAGATCGGGACAGCAATAGCAGTCTTGCTCTCTTCTTATTAGTTTCTCTCTCTTTCTCTCTCTCCCTCTCATTTCGCTACCGATTACCTCTCGATCCCTCTTTGTCGTTTCTCTCTCTCTCTCTCTCTCTCTTCCTCTCAATGCCCCAGAATCGCAATTTCAGCAATTCAGCGCACGATGGCGATCGAATCCGTGCGCTCAACCGTTCAACGAATTGAGATAAGATAGCGTAATTGAGGCGACGATAAGGAAGTTAATTTACGCCGCTCGGGAGTGTTTGCGGTATAAGGGTCACAGACCCCCCGGTGAGGAAAATATAATAAAACGCTCGGTTACGATCGCCGGTCGACACGCGACGCCCGATCTCGCTTCGTTATGCTCATTAAACGGCTCTAAGCTGCGAGGAATCGCGATTTCTTTCTTATTTATCGCTTGTTGCTCGCTCGTAAACGTCTCTATTCCGAGTTTCCTCGGTGCCAGCCTCACTCGGTCGGAAAAATTAATTGCGAATTCAGTTGGATGCATCAGTGGGCACTGACGATTACTCGCACTTGTATATTTCCAAACAAAGCATTTTCCAGAGGATGCGTAACAAATATTTTAATGAATTCGAAGTCGGTATTTAAAAATGGAAAATTGACGAGTTTATGAAATTTAGGGATGCTAGGTGACTTATATTATATTTGTAAAGTTAGTGCATCTCAAGAATAAGGATCTCGAAAAAGAGCAGTTGATACAATGGAATCGAATATCTTGATAACTGCACGTCTCTGTATTAATTAAAATTTTATTGAAATAAGGTTCGACACGAAGCTTATTTTATAAGCAAGAGATATAGAACTTGTAATTAAAGTCTCACAAGAGACGTTGAGAAATATCGCGAGAGAGTTAAAGCGATTTGGTATGTTAGAAGCGAGTATAACATTTATTGATGTAGTAATTGGATACGACTGCGCTTAATTTTTGTGCCTCTCGGACGACGTACTTGTTAATGATACTTATGTCGAGTGTTCACGAACCAACGTCGCTCGTCACTGGCCACCGCGGTGCATTTTATTTTTCTTATCAGCCGCTGGACACGTATGACGATCGCATCGCATGCGATTGGCGATCGGCGGGATGTTGTTAACAAGTAATTTGTGGCACGATAATGACCATTCTGCTGTGGTAGCCTTGAGCCGGCGATCTGACGTCGCGTTGTACCTGTTCCACGCTCGTAGTAACTCATGTAACACTCGCATCTCGAGTTTACAACTCCGTGCGAGAATCGAGGCCTCGACATGAGAGATAGCGCGGAATCGGCGGATTTATTTCGCTCTGCTACTCCGGTTCGAATAACAGCGTAATCGTTGCTGAAAATCTTTATATTTCTAAAATATCGGTGTCTTGAAATTATCGTTGAACAAAAACAGATTCCAGTTTCGTCGAAAAGTCAGTTTGAAAAAAATAGCCGCGTAGTTTGCGAAATCCTGCGTATACATCATCATTCTTCGGTTGTTCAGAGCTTTCCACGTAGAGAAACGAGTTTTTTCTTCACGCGCGATAATTTCCACATGGCGATCCCGCAACAACGCACCCGTAAATCGCCGCCGACTCGTCGTCGACAGGATGAGAAAGAGGGGGAGAGAAAAACGCGTGCTGAACGCGCACGAACGAGCGAGCGTGCTGCGTCGAAGGACAGGAATGCCGAGCCTGAGAAACGTTTCCATTATCGCCCGGAAAAAGGACACGCGATTCCTCCGCTCGGGAAGGCAGGCAGGGCGCGAGGGAAAAGCGCGATTCGCACGTAATGACGCGCTCGCGAGTCGATAATGGGGGTTCGCGAGCGGCGTCCTTGAGTTAATGAGACCTCACCATGGCAATACCGGCTGTGTCCTGCGGCGGTTGAAAGGATAAGGACTACTTACATCCGTCGTCGTGCCCATGATACTCGAGAATGGTTCCGAGGATTATCCCATCTATTATTAACTGCTCGATTAACTGCTCGTGTTTTCACTGAAAAAAAATTGTATTCTCCTCTAAAATAAGCGCCAAGAGGATCTTCTTAGTTTAAGAGGAGAATCTTAACATGTAAGAATATTCTTACATATTAAGAATATCTCTGTAGAGGATATACTGTTTAACAGATTCTCCTCTTAAACTAAGAAGATCCTCTTGGCGCTTATTTTAGAGTAGAATACAATTTTTTCGGTTTTTGTACATTAATAAAAAAAATCAGGGCGGTTATTTCCAATACGAAATACAGAGCGTTAAGTACTGCAACCGAGGTCAGAACAAAAACATTAATATTAAATTAAGTGCATGTTGCGGAATGTACGTCATCACGACAAGGCATTCGAGTAAAATTGTCTCCATTTTTTTTCAAATGGAATTCATGATCGCTTAATAACCCATTTCAGAGAAAGAAATATTTGGAGGCTTTATTGAATCAATTTTCTCAAAAGATATTTCTCTACAGAATTCTCACTAAATTCCGATAGGAACAATGACAATTGGAAATAGATATTTACATTTTTTCTAGTTCAATAGGTTTGCTTCCTCAGGAATTATCGATAATAATTCTTGGATTACAATTACATATTATCAATTATTATATACGATATAATAAAAAAATATATACAAATATATTATATACGATACTTCGAAAAGATTAAGCCGGCCCTGGATGCACCACTCATATACGTCGTGAATCTCATCCGGTAAAAAAAGAAAAAGGAGAAGCAGGAAGAAAGGCCGAAAGGAAGGAAGTAAGGAAGAATCGCTTGTCGATTCTGCCGGCGGTGCGCCGTTGGTGGTAAAGTGGACGCGTTTTTGCGGACGCGAGCCAGCCACGCTCTCTCCTCTTTATCCTTTCTCCACCTCATTTTCCCGCGCGTCTCTTCCTTCTTCGCAACCTCTTCCACCTCCTCCTCCTACTCCTCCCGGGGCATCACGTCCATTCTTCTCGTCTTCCTCGCATCCTTATTCCGCCCTCTCGTCTCTTTCCCAGCATTCCGTAACGGCCGAACGCTCTTACGGTGATCCTTTCGCGGCGCGGGGCACTTTCGGCCTAACGGTCCCTTCTCGCGCGCCATGGGATTATGCAAATTAAACGAGCGTGACGGCCGATCGGCCCGCTCGCGAAAACGGATGGCTCCGAGCCTTGGCTCGTCTCGGGTTTGAATAAAGGAGCCGCCTCCAAAGCCGGCCGCGAACAGGTATACTTATCGACAACACGCTAATTATTATCGTAGTGTCAACCGCGCTCATTAATCAATGTAATTTTCGCCAGATCACGAGAAATTATCCCGAGAGGAGCTACGGTATCCCCCCGCACATCCATTTCATCTGTACATAGATCACGGAGAATCGCCGGGGTACAAATCGTGGGTGAAAACCATCACGAATGAGGTTGTGCTTGTTCAAGATATAACGAATTTACCGTGGAAACGTGGGAAGCAACATGGATGAGCGGTGTTTTATTGCCGCGTTCGCGATGGTTAATAATCAAATGGTGATTAATGGCGCCGAAATGATGCTGATTTACGGCGATTTGTCATGTCTCGGGGATAAGGATTGGTCGCTCGGTAGAATTCCCGAGTCTGGTCGGTAGTGTGATAGCGGTATGTGTGTGTGCACGCCGTGCAATTCGCTGACTTTGTATGGCAATCGGTCGAGCGCAGAGGAACGGAGTGACGTTTGCATGATTACAAAGTAGAAGTAGAATAACGGTTCGGCGCACGACGACAATGACGAGTGACGTTCATTAGAAAGTTAGGTGCTGAAATTAGATTGCGCTACTTCGCGAAGTCATACCGTAACTTCCTCCGATGTTGTTACTGTTATAAATCTACGAGGTGACCGGAAGGCACTCGACCGGAGGTCGCCTTAAGTATTTTCAACATTGAATGTCTTATAATAATCTAAACGTAGTTAACTTGCGGGTAGGGCGTTTGTCATTAAACTTCAAACGAATATTGCGTTTCCGTCACAGATTCCTGAATAAAATACTCGTCACACATCTGTAAATCGCGAAAGAAAATTTTCTTGCAGTCGTACATATTTTACGAATAATAGTAACGTCGAGTTCTATCAAATTTTAATGTGAGATATTAATTGTTAATAGATAGAAGGTATTAATAATAAATGTTATGTTAGACTACAGGCTTCTGTTTAGCTGTTTTCGTTATGCGCGTGTCGTACTGTAGTATCATAAAATTGACGACAGATACCGGTGGAAGAGCTTCTTCATGCATCTTTTATCCGCGCTGCGGGAAAAGAGAAAGGTGCGACGAAAACGAAAAGAAATAACGAGAGAAAGAGAAGCATGGATAAAGGAGGAAAGAGCGAGGCGGGATACGAGGGGGACAGATTACTATGTCTACCGGCGTGGCACGTGCCTGGGTCCCACGACGTAAATCAGCGCACGTGCCTCTCTCGCGGCCGCGAGCTTTTCCTCGGACAGGTTCAACGATCGATACCGAGAGGTATGATCGATGCCCCCGCGGCTCGTAATGGCCCCCGTATATCGCCTCCGAGGATGAGAAAGCTCCGCGATAGAAAGGATTCGTATAAACCCATGGATCTATATAGGGTGTCTTGGATCTTCCGAATGTTCCTTTTTTTCAGCCGCAGATTGACTAAGCGATTTAAAATTCTCCCTTGATCAAATTAATGCGTCCTGAAAATCACTTGCGTTAAAGACTTCGGCATTTTAAATTGAGATAATAAACCTAATTAAACATTCGACGGAAATATAAACTTTTATTTTCTCGATTTTAATTGTTATTTTCTCTCTCTCTCTCTCTCTCTCGATATTTAAATAGCTCGAAAAAATTCTTTAACTCTGGCAAATTGTTGAGTAATTTATCCCCGATATCTTATCGTTATTAAAATAATCGTCGTCTTTTAAAATCTACTCATTATCCGTTGTGATTAAGTAAGATACGTGATGGTTTTGGGCCACCTTGTGCAGACGCAGCAATCTGTGAGCAATCTATGGGACCCGCGTATTACCGGCTATTACTCATAATTACCGAACCCGATGCGCTCGATCGTATGTATCCATAGCGTAACGCGATATAACACGTCCCGTAATGAGCACATCTAGTAAACGCCGATGAAGGAAGAAGAAGTCGATGACGAAGTGAAGGAGATATTTCGTCGGCAACGAGCCGTCGGTCACGTGCCACCGAGTGAATCAAAAGGTTGCCGTGTACGGTCATTGAACGAGAGAGCAGGTTGGCGCTCTCACGTGCTACACACACACGTGTAACGTCTGTATACACGTATGCATATTTACGGAGAGATGCACGGTATATGTGTATGTGTATATATATATATGTATATATATATATATATATATATATATCACGCGATTCATTCCTCTGTCGAGCAATGCCGGGATGTGCGAACGAGACTGTTACGTAAGAGATGTGTTAGACCGCAAACGCGATTGTGAGAGAGCAGGAGAAGGACGAAAGGGTAGAAACAGGATGATATTAAATGACCCGGAATGAAATTCCCTTGTGAAGACAGACGTAGAAGTCAAATGCAGAGCATTGCAGTTGCGGCAAAGAGGGCAACTAAGAAGATTGTGTTGGGTTACGAAGTTGCATCTGGATAAGTAAAATTATGAGAAAAAGGAATCTACTATTAATTAAGGGATGATATAAGTGCTAAACATGAAAGAAGAATCTGATAAAACGAATGAATTATCTATTTTTTTACAATGAAATTATAATCCCTATATCTACAATTTGATTGCCACGGCCATTTCTTAATCATAATTTAATTATAAATGTTGCACAGTCATAAATTGCGTCAGTGTGATGTCTATCGAATATTTTCGGGTCACCTTGTAGAGTTATAACAGTAGCAGTAGCGGAAGTTACGGTACGACTCTTCACGAAGTAGCGCAATCTAATTTCTGCATGCCTAACCATCTAATGAACGCCGCTTGTCATCGTCGTGTGTCAAACCGTTATCCTACTTTTACATGATCGTTCTTCGATCACCGATCTACTCTGGAAAAAGAAAATTAGAAATGTGCGTGCGCAGAGGAGATTCGTAGAGGAAGTGCAGAATTACTTTATGTGAAAATAGCGAGGACAAGAAGCAGTAACAGAAACGAGTGACTAACAATAAGTGAAAGTAACGAACTGTATAAATCCTGAATACATGAAATTGGCATGAAGCAAGATAAATGGACAGGGAAAGAGGATGCATACCGTGCGCGAAGTGCATTGACGAGAGTGAGAATGAGAGAAAGGGAGAGAGCGACGGCGAATAAAAGAGAGGTAGGAGAGAAAGAGAGAGAGAGAGAAAGAAAGGGAGATTCGAGGGAAGTGATTTACCGCAAATTGCCCCGTTCGCTGGAGTCGCATTATAAGCATTGGGCAATCGCGTGTATACGGCCAACGTCATATGCGGCGAAAGAGCACGTGAGTCTCAAGCGATCGACTCGCGAAGAGGAGGCTTTTTCTTGCCTAGGAGAGGAGACGAGAAACCATCTCCCAAAGATGCGGGAGGTGAGAACAGTATACATTCGCCGGTCGCAATCGGTCCGTGAAGCTCAGAAAATTTTCGCGAGCGACTTCGCGCATCGTAATCGCGCGGCGATCGACGTTTCATTTATATAACTGTAGAGAACCGTACAGAAGGGTGTACAATGTACCCTCTGTACTATGTACACTGTACATAGTTAAACAGATTTTATAATTTCTAGTGATATCACGGATGGTTAAGAAGATGTATATTTAATGATTATAAGACGTCATGATCTGGCAAATTGGTGATAATTATTACTATTACCACCAAAATATGTAATTGAATTTGTCCTCTTTCTCTTTTTATAAACACGTAGGGTAGATGCACCATTTGTGGCCACATTAAGGCCATTTGTAACCACACAGTTCTTTGCATATAAAGAATAAATTTAATCTAATCTGCCTGTCTGCATGATCAACAAAAATGCTTGCAGAATAAAGTTCTCTCGATTGTTACGCACTACAGCCAACTTGAAAGTAAAAAAATTACGAAAATTGCGAAAGTGGCCACAACCGGTACATCTACCCTATATATTTTCAAAAAATTATTGTTACCCATATGAAATCCCTTCTGACGCATTTCTCGATGCGCTTCTCGATTTCTCTTCCGAACAGATGGCCTCCTATCAGCCATCATCGACGAATTTCAACGCGCGTTCGCGTGTAAATAAAGACGTTCGCTTGGCCGATGGCTCCTCATAAAGCCGTCGTAATTTCTTTACAATGCTGTACGGGCGCGTGCTCCATGGGCGTGTTCCGCGAAAATAAATCCAAGTCTTGCAGACGTCTGAAGTGAAATGCGATTTACCGCTTCCGAGTATGTGTCTGACCCGCGAAGAGTGCGGGGGCCGTGACCTCCCGCTACTGCTTTCCGGCATCTGGTTGTATCGCGAATCTGGTGCAGCTTAGATCCTTCTCACGGCAATTATGCCTTATTTAACTCTCTCGTTGACCTCCGAGCCACATGCGTCCCACTTGCAACTTCATGAGTTATTTATTTGGCATCGGCATAGCCCCGGAAAATCATCCATCAGCAAAAATTAATGGAAGAAAGAGAATTCGTTTGGTCGCGAAAACGTCATCATCAAAATCAAGTTGAAGTAACTACGAATCGAAAGTCGGTCAGACATTATCGAGTCACTAGAAAAATATATTTTTATTTAATAAAGTTAGATTTTTAAATCCCGTAGATTTATAAAGAAATATGTGAATAAATTTGTACAGATTGTAAATAAGTGTTTATCTACTGAGAAAGCGATTTAATTGGAAGTCAATGGATTTAATAATAAACTGAAGAAAAATGAACGATTGGCATTTCGCGATTCTCCTATCTTTTCTATACATTATTATCTCTTAATGGCATAAGTAACCCGACTTGGAGGTCACGTATCGCATACGCTATCTCGATGTGAATTATTATCGCCGACGCCGCGGCACATATGCAAGCGCAACGTCGACTAACTCGTCGCCGAGTATCTCGATGCCTTTTACGAGGACGTATTCATCGGGTCGGATAGACCACCGTCTGTACGGTTGCTGTACGGTACGTGCTTGACGAAACGAGGTCTATCGCCGCCGCGGCAGTTTGCAAGTTAGCAAATTTCCTCGGTCGCAATATCAAAAGCGGCGAAACTTGGCTGGGTATCACCGAAGCGACGACATTTGCCCTTGTATTACACGAGGGCTTCTCTCACTCATACACACACACACACACACACTCTCTCTCTCTCTCTCTCTCTCTCTCTCTCTCTCTCTCTCTTGCTTCTCGGCTTTTACTACTACTCTCTTCACTGAATATTTCCGCATCGCGTTAAAACGCCCGTTCGTCCCCCGCCGTATCACCCGCGGGCGATATACACTTCTCGGTGGCCCTAATCGCCCCGTACGCGAGGTTAACACCTTTAATCCTTTGTACAAGCGGACGTCGTGCTAAGCTCCCCCCGAGGATATCAGAATTCCACGTTGAAATTTATCGTCTTCCACTCTCTGCTCCATTCTTCCGTTGATATCACGTTTGTATTAACTAATTGTACATGTAAAGATATTGCACGATTTGCCTCTTATCGATTTGAAACTAATTTTTTTCGACGGAACTCGGCTGAGAGAAATATTTAATACAAATTAAAATCGAGAAGGGCCTAAACGGTCATAGCTGGATCTTACACAGAAAAAACGGTTTTGCTGAAATATCTAAAAACTTGATCAAATACAGATCCGAAAATAATTTTGTTACGCCATCAAAAGTAATTAAGTAGGACACTTGTCTAATAAAAAAAGTATTAAAAGATTTCTTTCAGCAGACTTTTGCGCCCTAACAGGAGTTAATTTTAAATCGGTATGAAAAAATCATGTGTGATCTCTGATGTGTAGAATTTTAAATATTTTATTTTTTTACTTTTTAAATATATATTTGATATTATTGATTTTATTTATACATACGATATAATATTTTATATATAATATATATTAATTATACAATTATAAATGTTTAAATGTTGTTTAATTTAAATTAAAAATTACAGTAATAAAAATTATGGAGTAACGAATTATGTAAATGCAAATATAAAAATTTAAATTCCTTTTTAAAACATCTTTAAAATATTTGATATTTTTAGAAGTTTTGATGTAAGTTTAATCGCGAGAATCTTTAATCGTGCACGGAAAGAACGGTTTTGCTGAAATATTAAAAAAATTAGGCCAGATACAGATCTGAAAAATAATTTTGTTGGATCATCAAAAGAATTATATAGGACACTCCAACATAATGATAATGCTGCAAAAAGTTTTGATATTCTAGCAACTATTTTAGGCGTCCTACATAATCATTTTGATGATCCAACAAAATTATTTTTCAGATCTGTATCTGGCCAAATTTTTTAATATTTCAGCAAAACCATTCTTTCCGTGTGAATATTAAAAAATGACGAATGTCAGTCCTAGTTTATTATGAAGTGTGAGTGTCGAAAGACAGAAATGCGATTTCGCCGTGATACGCGACGGTATGCTTCTGATTTGTGAAAATTGCAGCTGGTCGTTCGTGCGAATAAAATGCGAGGAGTAGTTTTCTGGTGTGAAAAATTACTTCGAACCTCGCGCGCGAGTATGAGTTCTGGCAGGTCTGTCGATACATCCCGAGCTCCTAATTAATGGCCGTAGTTCGCCGAGACCGCGCGTTTCATTCGTCGATAACGTCACGTAAGCCCGAAGTTTCGCTTCTGTAGTAATTCCATTAGGGGGAGAGAAAAAAAAAGGCATCATTTTCTCCTCGTATAATTACGGAATGCTCGCTTCGCTTCCGGGGCTTAAGACAGCCGAATGACCCACGCGAGAGATTTATGTCGCGTCAGCATACGACGCCGCGATGTATTATACTTCCTCGGGGAGGCCAGCACGTGTCCTGATGACGCTGAAGCTACCAGGCGAATGTAGCAGGTATTGTGTTACGTGAATAAAGCGAAACGAATTCCTTCGCGTCTATTCATCGAAGTGAATGCTTTAAGAAATATGAGCAAGGACATTACAACACATTCGCATAAAATATGCAACATTTATCTCAAGTAAGAAATTACGGAAAATGCGCTTAGAAAATGTATTAATAATATTCGATTTATTTAAAAAATTTTTATTTTATTTTATGTTTTTTCTATGCATGGATGAATTATTATATTAATAGGTACCTTCTTTGGCGGCGATGAATAAACGAATACTTCAAAGTACGAAGCAAAATGCTACGTACTAAAAGCAGGAGATTGTTCATGCGAAATGCATAGTGTGCTTCTATCTTCGTGCTTTTACCTTAAAACAAATGCTCTTCACTCTATTTTCCGCTAAGAAGTTTTCACTTCACTTTGTTTATAAAATCTGCTGTATCTATGCAAGACCAAAAAATATACCGAGACTAATCGATTATCTCCCACTGTTGTATTGATGCAAAATCGTCAGAACAACTAACTCATCAGGCGCAATCTTCAGTGTCCATTACGCGGAATTGCCATCCGTTTCGAAAGACAAAAACCGCCGCTTTCCACGTTCGGTCGCTCACGTGCCGTCCTAATTGCGATCGCGCATCCCGCGATCGTCAAAGAAATTCCCCCTTCGTCAAAAGCGGGGAATGCGATGACGAGCAATGACGACGTAGAGACGTGGCGGCCAGTAAATATCGAGACTGACGGCGTGCCTCAATCTCCCGCGGACGACGGGAACCGGGCCGTTATCCTCAAAGCTTGATACCCCCCGGTATAATTACGGGTAATTAGCTGTTACGCGCAATTGGTAATAATAGCTGTGTCCGGTCCCTGGCATTCTGGGACGGCCGCGGTGCAGCGTGCGGGCGAGATGCAGTTTTCTTCGCCGACTCGCGTCGCCGCGATCCGTGGATGTGCGACGTGTTTTGCCAAGCCTCTTCCTCGCGTGGGAAGGGTGACGTCCCCTGCGATTTAACCTGGTCTTTAAACTCGCTAAATCCTTTCAAGTTAAGTTCTTTACTTCGACCGCCAGGCGAAACGATGGTTTTTCGTCGAATGTTTGAATCCGATTATATCGTACTTACAAAGGTACGTTTAAGCGATATTCCATCTCGTGGAATCTCGTGCGACAACGGCGCAAGAAACGAGCTACTCTGCGCAGGTACGAACGAAATTCTTGACGATAATGGCACTTTAATTTGTTCGAATTCAAGTGCAACGGTGGAGAAAATCAATCGAAGTACAGGTATTATTTAATTTATAATAAGCTCGGTTTCGTCAATAATTCTCGACGATCCAGTTTAAAGCAATGTAATTTTGCACTTATCTCTTGCTTCATCCACGAAGTGACAAGCGTACTTATAATTCCGACGTGATTTACGAGAGGCGTCAACGGATAAATTGCAGAGTCGTCGATAAACTCTTATTTACCCCGAAAGTCTGGCCTCGACACTCAATTGGAATCTCGCCGATTGCCTCTGAAAGCGAACTGCGAAACTCTGCCGCGCCGGCTATCCGGAAATGCGCGGCGAAACTTTTAGCACGGGGAGTTACGCTCGTGTTTTGGTTTTTGCCCGATCGTTTTGCTCTCACAGCGCGCTTGTAAAGATTTTCCTGGCGGAACTTCCGGATCGTTGTACGCGCGTTCTCGCGAATCCCGCCGATGACATTTCCGACAACTCAATCCTTCGAATGCAAAGTGTCATCTTTTTTTTCCGCGAAGGGGAGTCATGAAGTTTCGTTTTGAAGAGAAAGTCGAGCGAGATGAGCTTGAAAGTATCGATTTAAGAGATGATCGAAACTTCGTTGCTGCAACGAACTTAAGACAATTATTATGTAACGATAGGATAAGAGAAAGTATTATTGACTATAAGCGATAGCGAGCTTAATCTTTAACTTTTATTTTAATGGAAAGGGGGAAGAAAAATTTATTTTATTACAGTTTATTGATTTATATTGAGTAGAATATACGCATTCTCGGTGTGCTCTCTTTCTCGGAATATCGAGTCGACGGAATCGTGGCGTTATACTGCGGAGGAAAGCGTAAGACGGAAATTACGCTGTGTCGGGTGAAAATTGAGAATTTCCATATTGCGGGAGTGCGGAAATAAAACACACCCGGCGGCGTGCTTCGACATTTATCGCCGTAACTGTTCTTGCTTTGCGTACACCGCGCGCCCGCCTCTAACGTCGCCCGACCCCTAGTCGCGCAATATCGGACCGCGTTGTAACTTACTTACTCGGCGGAAAAGCCGACTCGAGTCTACGCGGTCGCCAAAAAACAAGTATTATCATCAAAATATCTCAACCGAATCGGAGGATTCTTATTCCCAAGATATCTTTTTGTATTTCTAATAATAATGAAGATATATTTCAGATAATCAAGTCAGGCGAAACCATAGACCTTATAGATATGGACTGGCAATTGCTATAGTTTCTGCATAGGAAACAGCGTCCGGAGGAGGTTGGAGAGAGAAACATACTTTTTCTCTCTTTTCTTCTTAGTACTTCTCTTTCTCAGTGTCCGGAAATGTACATTGCGCATGTCGATTAAACATATAGCGCGTGAATATAATATATGTCAAACATGCGCAAAACGTCCCGACTAGAAATTTATCCAGTGGTCCTAGTCAGGTTGACCTTATTTCGTTATCAGGTCCTGTTAAGGTAAGTTCATCAGGACCTGATCAATCATGTAACGCAGCACAGTAGTCGGGTCCTCATCTGGATATCCCTATCAGGTTTATATCAGGTTGAAATATTAAATCCTTATTGAGTATCGGGTTCAATGGGATATTAGCAAAAAATATTAAGGTAAACTTGCTTAAATCATACTCTTAAACCGTAGTTAAATTGTATTGTAGACGCAGGTTTTAGACTCAATTTAAGCAAGTTTACTCTAATTAGGATATTAAACATCATAAAATTAATTAATAAAACTAAAAAAACCTATAGTTGTACAATTCTCGGCAGTAAATATCATTATATCGACAATGTATGTCTCTATCTATAATTTTACAATTAATTATGATCTATTGTAAAATAACATAACACATAAGGTAAACTATATATGGTCCGAATTTGGACCAGATGTGGGAAACCTTACTGATATGATATTTAAAAAATATAAGGATGAAGGAATAAGGTCCTTAGTAAATACTAGTAATGTGAACCTCAAAAAAATTTGTACTTTGGAATATCGGGATAACATAAAAAGGTCCTAATGTGTTCCTCATTATTTTAATCCTAAAAAGATCATCCATTTTCTTAGGTTTACCTTATTCAGGATTACCTTACATCAACCAAGCTAGGTCCTTATAACATATGAGGTAAACCTGACAACACAAATTCTAGTCGGGGTACTTCCGAACTTTTTAAAGAAAGAAGTACGGACGCAATCTTGCTTGCATTACCAGTCCATATCTACGGGCGAAACGTTCCGTATATAATATTATAAATACTCTAATAAAATTATCTAAACTTTCTTGTGTTTATCCGTAATACTAATTAAAGAAGAAAATATGAGGAAAATGTGTATTGCTCAATTCCGAGTTTCATATTGTATGCGCAAACAAGAGCACAGATTCTATCTCAAACAGAGCTCGAACAAACTTCATGTTATCTTCAAGTTAGGAAGTATCGTTCGTTAACTAAACGTTCATTGCCGAAATCTCATGCGGACCAACTGACGTTTGCTCCCTGTAACGAGGAGGTGCTTATCGCTTTGGAATTTAAGTCGACGCGGACAATTAGGCAGCAACACAGTCACGCGGGTATAATCTGCTTACGAGGTGGCAGCAAAGCGGCGAGCGCGTCGTCTGTGTTCGCCTGTACCATGCTCGTATCGGTGTCCCGACACTTCCTCCGCGGGGTCGCGGCCACGGATTCGCGCCACGGTTTCCGGCGATACCGTTACCGCGTTTCGCATTTCCGCCGTCGTCGCGCACGCACTATGCTTCGTTTCGAGGGGAGTGTGTAATTTATGCGCGTCGGATAATCCGCGGAGCGGGCGATAAATCATTCATCGCGGCAGAGTCGCGTCACGGCACTCGTCTCCTCCTCCCTTCGTATTCTCTACTCGCGCCGAATCGTACTCGTTTACACGACGAGTAGTACTTCGGAGAGGGCGGAAGTTTCAACCAAGAGAGAATGCATTAGAATAGAATGGAATAGAATAGGTAGCTATGTGGAACTTAAAGTGAATCTTCTGAAATGCAAGAGGTCGAAGGAGGTGTTCATGTAAGAAACAACAAGATAGATACATAGGTAGATGTATTTCGGATCTCGGAACAAATCCTCGACATTTTCCAGAATAGAAGAAGCACGGTGTTATATGCAAATTACGTAAGATAAGAGCGAAATTTTTATAAAATGTAATTAGTATACTTGTAAATGTAGTTACTATATATTTACTGTATATGTTTATTACGCGATTACAACTAGATAAAATAAAAAGAAAATTTGCTATTAGCCTAATATTTGATCTAGAAAATTTTTATTTAGAATTATAACAAAGAAATTTTAAAACAATAGAACTCTTGCTTTAAAAGTATCTAATACTTAATCGAACAAATAAGCCGTTAAAAATCAACGAATTATTGAATCATCAAGATAATTTTGTATTTTAGATATCACTGTCTGAATACGCGTCATTTTATGTATGTAACTCGTGAATTCCAGAAAACTTTTTATGAAACTCGAAAAAAATATGATTGAGTAATTTGAAACTATGATAAATTTGAACAGAGTTCAAAAATTCGTTTAACGCCTTCGAGAAGGCCTCTAGAAAGACGACGCGTTCTCGGAAATCCTGATCCTAACACTCTTCGAAATTTCCGGAGTGGATCAGCCTGGCGCGTTCGCAGGTCGTCGGCCGATCGCGGGATCAGAGCAATTTGGCCGCGAGAGGAGGATGAGAGCAGGCGGAAATTGTGCTCCGATTGACCCGCGAGACCCCCGTCAACAGACAACGAGGGAGGCAGAAGGAGAGAGAGAAAGAGAGAGAGAGAGAGAGAGAGAGAAAGATCGTCCTTTTTTTCTCGCCGGAAGTAGGAGCGTGCACACCTACCTACCTACGTATGCAATGCGCGCGTGCAACAACGTTGCTGCACTCGTCGACCTCGTCCTCTCGCTCGCGCCGTTTCAGATACTATCGCGGCGCCGGCCGGCGCGGCGGGATAATGCTACTCTTCGAGGATCACGTAGAAGAGTCCTCTCCCACTCTCACTCTTGTTATTCCCCGCGTGGACCGTCCCTAGCGGTTATTTTAGAGGCCAAATACGAAGTGCATGCACCGTGCATGCGTACATCTCTCTTTGTATCCTTCTCTCTTTCTCCCTCTCTCGCCATCGCGATCTCTCACGATATATTCTCGTCTCGTATAAAATTCCCACGGGAAAAGACTCGTTATGTCGCGCGTTTATTCATGAGTCTCACGAGTTATGACTTTCGTGTCCGCGCGCACTACTGACATCGATGTATGTCTTCGCCACGTCATCTTGCGTTGTTTTTCTACCCAGTGGAATGTCATTTATGTCGATCGATGGAATATTCGTCTTTTGTTAAGTGGGAAGTCTATCTGTCAATTATTTGAAAAAGGAGCGATTCATTATCTTTCTTTAGGAACAACGTCCTGACTGAAAATAGTAGACCGAGAATGCCTCATTACCTTGGATTAGAATCGTCAATGTCATTTTGTGGTACGGCAGAAGGAGAAGGAAAAGGAGGAGGGAAGTGTCCTAGATCTAATGTAGGACGTTAAATGTTTTATCTCTAAGCCACAGAATGACATTGATTATACAGCACCGCACTTTCAAGGCACTGAATTAATGAGAGTCGTATCCTATTTATCAGAAGCATGTATCCATCAAGATGTAATTGAGAATGGTAAAACTCGTTTATCTTTACCATCATCGCTATTTTGAAAATTACACAATCATAGATTTAGATTATAGTTTAAGCAAATCGCACATTAAATATACATAAATGTAATTCCATTTTGTTCATTTGAAAATAACGAAAATGTTAAATGAAAAAAATCAAAACTACATTAATAAAAATTAATTGATAAATAAATACCAATACTACTAGTGAATAAAACGAATAGAAAGATGAGAAGAAAATGAAATTCTCCATGTCCTACGAATATCGATCTTTCAAAGAAAAGCCAATAAAATTTGCTTATCTCGAAATTCGACACATTCGAAAATCCCACAGAATCCCCATAAATCCAGCGATTTTCAGAAGAGTGATCTGCAATCGATGTTGCTACGAGCGACCATCGTTCGACGACGATCACTTCCGTGCGAGGACTTTCTTATCCCTGTTGTCCACGCTCGTTTTCTCCCTTCGACGGGGGTTATTGTCATTCAAAGGGTGGCCGAAACGAGTTGCCGAAGTACTTAAGGGCTCCGATCGCGCGAGAGCGGAATCCATATTGGCGGGCAAATCCACGGCAGTTCCTCCACATCTTCCATCATTCTTGAGAAGAGATTAAGGTCTCTGCCTGCAAGAGATTACGACGAATTCCCTGGCTTGTGTACGAGATTTACGTATTAATCGATCTCGATCGTGGTTTTCGTGCATATATGTGTGTATATGTGTATGTGCAAGGATGTCGATCTTCGAGACGCTCTTCTCGGCGAGAATTCTTTGAGAATTCGAGAAGAGAGAGCAGCCGAAGCGTCATAATATGAGGGGGAATCGTCCCGTTCGACTCGGCAAATACTACTTATTTCTCCTTAAGACGCTTCCTTTCCTCTCGAGCTCTCAAGAAGTAATATAGTAGTCTATATGTATGTACGTGCCTTTCGAGACGTGTATGTTCCTCTGTTCCTACAATATGCAAGATATTGTATAATATATAGATATTACGCACTTCAATTTATTACTTCGAGAAATGCTTTTTTATCTGCAACCAAAAATCTTTAAATTCGAATTGTCTATAACAAGTATTTGATAGGATTTTCTCCATCACCATTTTATTATTCATTTTTAAATGTCCAATCTCTGTTTATCACTAATTATCTCGTTAATTATCTTCTAGATGAAAATTCTGTTAGATGTTTGAAATTAAATAGATATCACAGAAATTAAATCTGGAATGACACCCATAATATTTTATCTTTTATACTAGTATTTAAAAATGGAGTGCGCCATTTCGTGCAAATATTAAAACCATTTTGGGAACAAATAAAAGATTTACATTGTTATATTTTTTAATGATGGAGCACGTATCTGCAATGTAATTGAAAAACGGATTCACATTGAGAAGGCTCGAATGCTATACTAGATATTTCTATGGAAGGGATAGAGAGGAAAATTCTTTTCATAGCACGCGGTATTCATTGTAACTGACGATTTTCTCATTTAAGCATGAAATAATAATAATCATCATCACCCTTTCTTCTCTCTGTTTCAGGTAAGCTTCTCTTTCAACCATTACCCGCGAATGCCACCAGATACGCCGGTGAGTCGGTAAGTTCCGGCCAGCTGTTACAGTTAATTAAATTTAATCGCCGCTCAGCATTCTCATTTCGCGAGGCGGACAATCAAAGCGGGAAGGAGCATAACGCATAACGATAATCTCGCGGGCGAAATGGATGCGAAACGGAGTCTTTATGCGAATAAACGATGCACACTGATGATTTTGCGCCTCTTAAAGATCCCCGCGCCTTGTAGATCTAATTGTCCTCTCCCGTTCCCTCTTCTCCCTTTGTCCAGTCACGTTTAATTGCGAGAACAGAGGTAGAGGTGGAGAGATATTGCGATGATTGGACGAATCCTTTTATATCGGGCGCCTCCGATAATATTCCTACCACAACCCGCTCTTACGCCGTTACGCACTTTCGAGAACCGGTGATTTATCGGAATTGCAGCGGCACGAGGGAACGTGCCGCTCATTATTTCTGTTTCTCCGGTTCCTCGACTCGGTCGAAGAGTACAATTAACGCGGAAATGACGCGGTCTCCTAGAAATTAAGGGATAGCGGTTCGCCTTGCTCCACAATGTCGCTTCCGAGATATTCCTTCGCGGGCGCATTGACCTCGTTTTTAGAGCGCGGTCTCCGGTCAGACTCTCGCCACCCCTACATTCGCGGGAATGTAAATGAAGCAGACATTATTAAAGTTGAGCCGCGCCTGAAAATGCAGCGCCTACCGCTATATAGCCACTTTCATTAATATCATTAAACTTTCCGCATTAAGAGCGCAGTCCCTGCCTCATCCTTTGCCACTGCTTCCCATTCTTTCTCTTCTGTAGAGTTTGCATTGAAATTGCCGGTCGCCGTCCTTTCCCTTGTGTCATTTTCCACAAACGTGTAATCGAGCTTTCCTTGGATATGCACAAAATCTTTTCATTACTCTGCTTTTATCTTGTTTGCTGATTTCCATTTTCCTTCGCGTCGCACGCATACAGACTTAATTTTATTTGTACATATAGTTGATGATTCTCTTTTTAGCTTTCGTGTGCGACCGAGCTATTTCTGAACGCGCGAAAATCTTTTCCCATTACTCACTTTATCTTGATCTCGTTTGATGATTTACATTTTTTTTCGCATTACGCGAGCATTTAATTTTATGATTGATATAAATGATTAAAGATATCGCGAGCGCTGTAACGTTTTATTCATCGACTGCGGCTAATGAACAACGCATCGGTTTATGAATAACCGCAGACAACACGTAATAAATATCTGATATTTATCGGACGATCGAAATTGATATTGCATTATTCAAGCCGCATTGCATCTCTCGTTACTTTCGAAATAGATTCTATCTCCCGTAGAAGTCAGTCTCCGCCATTCTCTTTTCATGATTCATCTCTCAAGCCTTCCGCAGGCTACGTTCGGTAAATCGTTCGCGTAAGCGAGACTTTACGCCTCTCGTGGATCCACTCGACTCTTCGTACACCTCATAGAAGATAAAAATGCACACCGCTCACCGTTCGCGAGTTTATGCGCGTAAAATATCTTACGCCACGGTAGTATCGCACGTATCTCTCCCTTTTGCAGTATTGCCTATATATATATACATATATGCTTTGGATTCCAATACGGTAATAATAATCGAATAGCTCTGATCTCGGTTATGTCCAGTGGCGGATTTAGCAAGACGCAATTCCCGCAGATCTTCGTTAATCGCGTCAAATTTATATTTTTGCACGAAAGACATTTTTAGAGAGAGGGGGAAGATATAATTTGTATTGTGTTACTTTATTTAGTATTGTAATTAATGATATATAGTCCTAAGATAATAAACAATTTTTGTTTAATAACAACCGGAAGTAAAAATATGAAAATTAAAATAACTATAACAAGTAATTTTTATAAGCATTTTTTATATTTCTACGAATTATTTTTTAAGTGTATTATATTATTATTCTTAATAAGTATACTAGGCAGTCATTGAAAAATCCATCACTGTACATTTTATAATAAGCGTTTCCACCCTCCCTCTCCCCCCTCTCTCTGTCACTGTCTCTGTCTCTGCTCCTTTCTTCCTTCATATTTATGCTCCGATGAACTGTATCGCTCGTAAACAAGACTTCCTAGTCTCGAACTCCATTAATTCGCCATCCATCGGAATACCGTAGAGAAAGAGAGAGCTCGCCTCTCCGTTAGTGCTTCAATAATTCGCGGAGGCATCTCTCGCGAGTAACCGTACATCTAGTCTACGGTATCGCGCAAGCCACCGTGCCTTTTTTTTCCTTCGTCTTTTCTTTTTGGGGGAAACGACGACGACGACGAAGACGACGACAACGACGTCGGTGAGTAGCTAATTAACGGCGCGCGGCCCGGAAAAGTATTCCCTTACCGTTATTTCCGAGGCTACGAGCAATATCGCGTTGCGATCGGCTTGTAGCTTCTTTTTTTATAGCACGAAGTTGCCAAGCGCTTTCTCTTTCTCTTTCCCTTGACGTTTACACTCGACGTATCGCCGTTGAGTGTCTTCCACCTTTCTTTAGATAAGCATTTTCCGAACGACCGCGTCGCTCTTAGATAATTGTACCGTTCGGAATTCGATAAAATAGCTGTGTCGGAATAATATCTGATAGTTTAGCGGTCTCGAGATATTTGATATAAATACAAAGATATACATTAAAGTTTCTTGTATAATGATGTTAATTCTAATCGATTTGTCGGTTGCGACTGTACGAATGGACGGGCATGTGGATAAACGCGGTAGCGAACGGCAATTGTAAATGCAAATACCGTTCGCCGTTGTCTTTATCGACCCTGCGCCGTTCTCTAACGATGAGAACAAATGCCGCGATACATGCCTCGTTGCTGGCTCTTATACCTTATAATATTAAATGGAGTTATCTTATTCTAACACGTAACTGTACCTATAGAATCTTCTAACAAAGCGCTCGCTCTCTTACAGAGAAGGGAAATTCTTATATAGAATAGAAAGTGGAGAGAGAGAGAGAGAGAGAGAGAGAGAAAGAGAGAAGAGTGAAAGTTGAAAAATGAGCGAATGGTACGTTTTTATTCTGCAAAGTGTAAAGTGTTTCATTAAAATAGAAAAGACATACTGTTTCATAAAGTTTTATAAAGCATCTATTTTTATAACTACGTGAAATAGATAACATTTTATTTATTTAGAATCTACTTTATAATAAATAGAGATAGTAATGCAATAGATAAATTTTACGGAATATTTGATTAAAAAATAGATAAAATTTTTTAAATTGGAACACAAAGAACAGGAAATTGTAGAAAAATATAAATCATTCGGCGATGTGCATACTGCATATTCGACAATTGGCAGTTTAATTATTCGGGATAGAAAATAAAGACTCGAGAATCGGAGGATTGGTAGCCGAACGAGCATCAAACTCGTGTAGCGACAACTGCGATGTCATGTGATGGAAAAAAAAGCGATACAGATTTATATCAGAATCCCTCGTGAAAACTTCACCGTTCTGAACGAAAATTGATTGCGCTGGACGTTTCGTCGTGTAAAAGCCGGCGCAGCTGGCAATTTCGAATCGTGCCTTTTCCGAAATCGATAGTGCCTTCGACGCAACGTAGAGACACGAGGTCGGTGGCATCCGACGTGACACTTGTCAAAAATTAACGTCGCGCACACGCGATCGATCGACGGCGTTGGAGAGAGAAAGTCGAACCGTCTTTCCCTGTTTCAGCGTATAATAAAAAGTCGGTTTTTGCCCGACGCCACAGCTCTGCTGTCATGTACGTTTTCACCGTAACGTAGTTCACCGCCGCACGTTATGTCCACGCGGCATCGTCCATTTTTTAATAGCCCGGCGGGATACGAGGCGACAGAAATGATCGTCGTCTCCCCGAGAAAACGAGACGTCCTCGCTGACATGCACACAACATGCGCACATTCTAATAGCGTCTTCCATTGGGAAAAACTCGCTTGCACTGGCAGCACTGAGTGTTTGAAGCGTATTAAGATGATTGTGGAATCTACTTATGTATTTTTAGAATTTTTAAGAACACATGCGTATATATAATATACATATAATTATCACATATATACCTATATGTTTTCAAAAATTATAAAAATACATTTTGCAGATTCCACAATCGTATTAATATGCTTCAAACTCTCTGTGTTGCCAGTACAAGCGAGTTTTTCCCAATGGAAGACGCTATAATACTGCCATTTCGACATAATCTGACTCGCTGCGGCTCACATCGCCTAGGTAACAGGCCGTGCTTTTATTAAAACATTAGTGAAACTGTAAGATATTTACGATTCGCATATTCCGTGTGCATATTCCGCGGTTATGATACACATCACCGCACCAGCTCTAAATGGTTTTCCTATTCGCGTATGAACACGGAAAAAAAAGTAGCTGCCATAGCTAAAAACTGCGTGTGGTAGCTAATTTCAGTTGTTATATATATGTCGCAGCCTTATTGCGAAATCAGCCTTTTTGCAAAAGGCCGCCCTTTTGCCAAAGCATTGATTGTTTCTTTAATAAGACTGACGTATTTTAGACTTTTTGCAAAGTGCCTAGCCTAGCACCAGCCCATGTGTGCCAAAAAGCCTAAAGTGCGTTCAGTCTTATTGGGAAACGATCAGTGCTTTGCAAAAGGGCGGCCTTTCGCGAAAAGGCTAGCCTTTTTGCAAAAAGACTGATTTTGCAATAAGGCTGCGACATATATACAGCTAACATCTTAGCTGTGATACCTATTTTATTGCTGTCGGTGCAAAACGGTTTGCTGTAGTTTAGAAATTTATAGTCACGACAACAAACAAAGTTTAGCAAATCACGATTAGCTATGGTAGCGAAAAATTTTTTTTTCCGTGAAAGGTGAATTATTAAATATTAATCTACAATCACAGAATAATTTTACGTTAATAATGAAATGAGGAGAGAGATTTTAATCGCCTAATATAATTCTGAGAAGATTTAAATAAAGATGTGAATTTTTAATATTCCAAGTTTTGCCTTAGTTGGAAAGTGAACATGATACCGGATATAAATTGACAAAAGGATTTATTCGGTATTGATTTAATTTCCTGCGTTAAAGATTCAGGGAGCTTTTACCTACTGAAAGATTAAATCTCTTCCTAAATGTTTCGACATATCTTGGTACAAAATTGCCGGCCTGGAAACTGCCGGATTAGAGTCTGGCTACATTTTGCGTTTATTCAGTTACGGCACATTGTGTGCGTGTGCGCTCTCTCGACGGGATAAACGGTTTTACGTTTTGACGATAATTCATTTTAACGTAATTTCGCCGGGTATATACGTGACTCGGTCGTTGTGTAAACGGACCGCCGCCGGATTTTATCGCAAAATACATACGCGATACACTTTATGGGCATATTACGTTTATGCGGAAATGATGCATTAATATTTTCTTCAGTGTCTCATGGCACGAGCGTATGCTTCGCGGCTGATTAGAGACGTGCCTGTATCGATGTTACTCTGCTTCTCTCTATTATCGCGCATCAACGATACGTTTTTTGTTCCTCATCCGCGCGCGACAAGCTCAGATGTTTTCATTTGATGGAATATGTAACGGGATATGCGGGATGAGAGACGAAACGGTGCCAAATGATGATTAATGCCGCGTAGCTAGTATAGACATTGTTTCTTTTTAAAAGCAGCGCGTAAATGCGTTGTAAGCGAGTAAATATGTCGATAAGAGCGCAATAACATTGTAAAAAAATTGCGTAATGTGTTAGGGGAGGTTACTAGGGAGGGAAACATAAATTGCAACACACTATGAATGCCCGGACTAAACATTTAATTATGTTGCTGCTTTTTTTTGCACGAGGGCAACTCTTGAATAACGCAATCTTAAAACTAGTTTCAACAATGCTTTTAAATAATTAATGAAATACATTTATAGAAAAAGGTTTATATTTTTATATAAAAAATTTACAAATTTAATTTAAAAACTCTGTAAAAAATTCTCTACATTTTAACGTCTACAATAATACTTTGTAACTAATTATTACATTTTTTATAAAATAACTGCAAAAATAAATAATTTTGCCATTACTATGGGTTTTTAAAAAAAACTAAACTAACATAAAGGATTACATTGAAAACATGAATAATTCTTTAAAAAATTATATTTTCTTGAATATTCCTCGAAATACCTTTGAAAAGTACTTCCATCGTATATTCAAGAGTCGGTAGATAAATCAAAGATTGGCCTTTAGGAAAGAGGCACCAAGTCACAATCGTCAAGAGCAAGTAGAGAATGGGCAGGAAGACGGAATTCAATCTTTCCCAGCGGAAGATTTAAGGAAGAGGACGCGATATTTAAAGTTTCCCGTCGTCGTTGTCTCGAGGACCTTCTTGTCGCAAAAGCAGCTATATTCTGCATTGATCTGCGAGGTCGGACGGATCGATCGTTGTCGGAGCGGCGATTCTCCAAAGCGAGCGGAGACGGTTTGAAAAGAAAAAGAGAAGGAAAAAAAGAAAGAAGGAAAAGAGAAAAGGAGGAACAAGTCGCCATTCAACGACTTTTTCTTCGCGCCGCTTAAAGCCCGGGCTCGAATCGATTGTGCAATCAAAACGCGAACGGGTCTTAAGAAGTAAGTCCTCGCGAAGAATCGTCCTCGGAAGTGCTTCGGCGAACTCCTTGGCCCTTCCACGAGGTACTTAGGTCCTCCGCCTTTTCCTTTCGATAGTCTTGTGCGCGAGAGAAAAACCGCCGCGGATCACCGGAACTGGTTCGTAAAAGTGGGAAGTCAGCGATTATATACTTTAGCAATCACGAAGGTGACTGGCATGGTTTCAACGGACTTTGGTGCTGATATTGGTTGTCGCATTGGTATCTCCTCGCGCAATATCTCGCCATGCTCGTTCCAATCCTTCGCGATTGTTCTCGAAATTCTACGCGCATACTTTTCTACGTCTTTTCTCTCTTTCTGAAAATTCTGACACAACCGAGTTGACCAGAGCGAATAAATTCTTTTACTTACACAATCGATGACGACCGTCCGCACGACTTCCCGTGGAAAGTTCAACCGAACGTTTCAATCCAACTCCTCGCAAAGAGAGAGAGAGAGAGAGAGAGAGAGAGAGAGAGAGAGAGAGAGAGAGAGAGAGAGAGAGAGAGAGAGAGAGAGGGGTCTTTCAGCTCGTGCTCGTGGTAGCCGGGTATCCTGCGATTTACATAGCGGCGAGTTCAAATATTGATTCGCCGTGCTCGCGCGCGGCGTCCCCCGGAATCGACTTCGTCAGCAGCAGCCAGCCGGCCGCGACCCCCCGGAAAGCCCGCCCTTCCGCCCCCGATGCGGGGCCTTCTTCGGAGTAGAAAGCGTCCCAGAGCGTATCATTGCTTGTTTGCAGTGCACGATGGCAAGAGAGTGTACATACACCGACGCCCATCCACATATAAACACACGCATACACACACACACGTACGCGGAAGAAGCAGAAAGCATTCCGACAAGGGTGACTTTCCTGGCGACCTCCCTCGCGCAATTACTAATTACTCGTTTAGCGAGTGACGTACACCCGGGACGGAAGAGGGCGAAGGGAAAGAGGGTGGAAGCAACCCCCGTAACGACCTTTTGTCTTAACGACTCTCGAAGAGAACAGGGTCCCTTTTAACCAACTTCTCTCTCTTTCTCTTTCTCTCTCCTCTTCTACTCGTTCCTTTCTCTCTTCTGCTCTTTTCCGCCCTCCTGAGCCACGTATCCGCTCGCTTTCTCCTCGACCTACTCGCTCCCCTTTCGTCTCTTCTCTACCTGCCCTCTCATCCTCTTGTATTCTCCGAGCTGCAGCTGCACGCTCGATCTTTAGTTATCTTCGAGCGAATTCCTCGTGCCGGCACGAGATTTATGGCGGCCCCGCGTAAGTAAGAAGAAGAGAAGCACGCCATAGTCATCTTCTCGTTCCGCGGAGGAGTCTTATCTGCTATTATGTGCTATTTCATTAGCTATGGCCGCGGCGCGCTCGAATTGTGAATTACGGCTTTCTGAACCGTCATCTTACTTTGTTCTCTACTATGAGAGATCTGTGCGCCCTAAAAATATTTATTTTCCTCGTATTTTTCTCTCTTTGCGAACACACTGGGATATGGATCGGAAAAATGTGCATAATAATGGAGTGATTTGCAACTAGTTTGGAAAATGAAGTACGCCATAAATTTAGAACGTAATCTTAGATTCGTATAAATTTTAGTTATAACCTAGAAAATATTTGCTCCATTTTAAATCTATTAATAATTTTGTTTTAATTTATTCATGAATTATGTACACGGAAAGAACGATTTTGCTGAAGTATCTAAAAATTTGGCCAAATACAATCCTGAAAATAATTTTGTTAGACCATCAAAATATACTATGTAGGACACTCAAGCATGATGATAATCCTGCAAAAAGTTTTGATATTCTAGCAACTATTTTGGGCGTCCTACATAATTACTTTGGTGACCCAAAAAAATTATTTTCAGATCTGTATCTGGTCAAATTTTTAGACATTTCAACAAAACTATTCTTTCCGTGTATCAATTAATTCTTTATTTTGATCGGTTCTCTTCCAATTTTGTCGTCAGCGTTAAATATTTTGCAACAAAGTCTCAAATTATAATTCTAAGATATTGGAATTTTTTCTCGCCCATAGTTTTATCTGAAAAGATCAGGGTGGCGTTATCACGTTAATTTTATCTAGCACGGCCATTCGCAGAAACGTATTTGCGTTACGAGGCGTCATTCTGCAGGCGGATGCGATTCGGGCGGTTTACCTGGCAGCATTACCTTATCTTTAAATACGCGTGCTTAATCGTGATACGCATCTTGAATTCCGGCGTGGGTTCGCGAGAAAGAGAGAGACAGAGCAGTAACCGAGATGCGCTACATTATCGCCGTTCGAGGGACGTTAAGCTGACGTCTCACGGAATGTAAATGTACTTCCGGCATATCTAGATTCAATCACGACCGTGTGTATACATTTGTGCCACTTTGCCGTTCCTGACTACGTTACGTTACGTCATGTCGTCGACGATATTCTCAGGACCGCCCAATCGAAGACGATTTACAATTTTATCCACTATGTTTAAAAATGAACGAGAGTAGATGTGCATCGTAACGCCAATAATCAAATATGGACACTGGTATTTATAAAATAAATACCAGTTATTCTAGTTCTATTAATTTCGAAAATTTATCTGTCATTGTATCTGTTTCTTTTTCATCGAAGTAATAATCTCGCAAATTACTTATGCATGGGTAACTTCAGGAAAGAAATTTACAAAATTCATCTCTTGTGTTTTCTTATTCGTTTACAGTTGTTTAAATTCAAGAATTCAGAAAGCAGTACTGCTGTTAATTGTAATTTATCGGCAAATATTTTTTGCTAGTATCGATTCTTAACACTAATTACGCGGATTTCGTGACACGTCAATGCAACGCGATTAATAAATGAGGAAATTGCGTCTCGAGATCGGTTTATCACTGTCAGTTGCACGTGTTCTAATTGATGCAGATAAGCAGCATTAATTTGATTGTTGAACGGTTGTCACTCGATGGAATAACAACTACGTGCGCACGGATGTATATTCTCGAGCACACGCAACGGCTTTCCTATCTTTACAGGTTTCCGCTTCAGGATTGCGTTAAATAGAGCAAGAATTCGCTGGCGGGCAATATAAATGTCGCTCCATCCTGCACAAGATATACATAGTTACAGCTAATAGCGTTACGAATACACGCGACAGGAGAATTTCATTATTCTGCCATTTAATGCTTGTAACGAGCCGTTAAACGTTCGCTCTTATTACCTTTGCGTTTATCACCTTTTAATTTTTATCATCGTATCGTGCATCATTAAGCATAATAACGTTTTAACGTGGGGCTGCAATCTTTTTCGATAAGCGAATTATTTTTCATTGAGTCTCCCGCGGGGATCAGCACATTTCTTTTAATTTCCTCTTTAATTTAATCTTCTAATTTTACAATACGAAATATATTTAATCGAGAATGGCCAAATACAGTCATAGCAGATCTTAGTGCTCTTTAATATTTTGTGTGATTTTTCTAGTTCTTTTAAACTACGCGCCGTTACTTTCGGACTTGAAATGCACCTTTTGAAACCAGAAAAGTAATATCATAATGATAATGATGCTAACAAGTATTTGTAAGATCCCCCCTCCCCATCCTATTCTGAAAAGCTGTAAAGAAATTTGTTGCGAAAAATATTACCTCAGCCAGGATTTGAACCTGGATCTCCCTAAAATCCGTGAGGGTGTCGTAGCCAGTTCGACTACCGAGGCATGTGGTAATATTTGTTAGCATCATTACCATTGTGATATTACTTTTCTGGTTTCAAGAGCTGCGTTTCAAGTCCGAAAGTAACGGCGCGTAGTTTAAAAGAACTAGAAAAATTACACATAAAATATTAATGAGCACTAAGATCTGCTATGACCGTATTTGGCCATTCTCAATTTTAATTGTTTGATACACTTCATGGTCTTGTAATTATATTGTGAAATACATTTATCTTACAAGTTTCCAACTCGAAAATTCAAACAATTATGAAATTTTGCCAATACATAGAGAATACGTTATTTTTTGCTGTCCGAATTTATCCTAAAAAGGAAAAATTAACTCCTGAAAGTTGACTTACTTTTTGTTTTTGTTTTATTATTTACCAACAAAAAGAAGTAGAACAACATTTTATAGAAAAAAAACTTATTTCTTTTAATGAGATTTATTGATTAGAAAACTTATCAATTGTTTAAAAAATTATAAATGAAAAATAGGCCAAGTGGCGGGGTTGATTTTATCCTTTTAGGGTGAATTTGGGTAGTAAAAAGAAATAGCGCATTATATAATAAGATATCTTCTTTTATGTATTGCTAAAGTTTTATAATTTTTTGAATTTTTGAGTTAGGGATCTTTCTTTGTTAATCGTACTGTAACTACTGCGATTGGCTCTTACTAGCCTTTTTACTTTCCTTTTTATTTTATTCAGAGCCTTTGATATTTCTCCGATTATATTTAATCTCCTAATATTTTCGCGTATATTTGGATATCATTTTTTTATGAAACTGAAGAAAAATGCAATAAAAGTCAAATACAGGCGTATTTATACACATGATAAAATTTTATCTCAATTATATTAAATATTTAAAAAGTGAAACAAAAAACCTGATTTTATGATCAGTTCTGCAAAAGTATATGTGTGTGAGGCGAGGTAATAAAAAATTTATATCTGCACGGAAAGAACGTTTTGCTGAAGTATCTAAAAATTTGGCCAGATACAAATCTGAAAATAATTTTGTTAAAACATCCAAAGTGTGTGTGTAACTATGTAGGACGCTCAAGTATGATGATAGTGCTGCAAAAAGTTTTGATATTGTAGTAACTATTTTGTGCGTCCTGCATAGTTATTTTGATGGTCCAATAAAATTATTTTTCAGATCTGTATCTAGCCAAATTTTTAGGTACTTCAGCAAAATTGTTCTTTCCGTATGTGAGAAACGAAATTTAAGTGTAAAGAATTATTTCCTTAGAACATATCTATGGAGATTCGGAATCACAAATCTGACAGAATAATTTTGCAGATTTTTTTTCCAGATACAGAAATAGTTTTTCTTATCTCGTCATTAGTATTATTAACTTGCCGCGCGCGAACCGACCTTACAAATTATTTCAGTGATCCTGAGATGAGGGGGTAAGTCAACCCACCTTCGAACGACCACGCACCGTTACTGCACTTGTTCGCGAGCAAGTGATCAGATATTATTATGATCGTCTTAGAATCACCGAGAAAAAACGTATACATATGTGTATCGGGCGACCGACATTTCGTCGATCGACGTTGGGCGCAGCTTTGCTGAATCAGATGGCATCCGTCTGCTCTCTATATGCGCAATACCACGCACTGATCTTTCATGCAACATATCCGCTCTTCGAAGCGTAAGACGGCTTACCTTTGTACGGATAAATCCGAAGTTGCCTGCCGCTTTCAAAGGACGTATAAAGCGCGTCGTGGCTACGTTTTTCTCTCTCTCGCCCCGCAAGATGCACTACCAATATCGTTCGTATTTTCGTTTCTCCATCTCCCGTAGCTACTGTGTCTGTTAAGCGTAACACGAGCACTTGGCCCAAGTAAACATCGTTCCGCTATTTTCTCGATCGATAGCATCCCCCCAAGTCGAGTCTGCACGAATCGTTTTTGGTCCAGCCCTTTTTCCCTGTTTTACTTCCTTTAATCGCGTTACATGTTCCGCGCGGCATGGAGCACTTTTTCTAATATTTCTTTCCGCCGTATCTTTCTTTCGCAGTTGGAATATAATGCAAAAAATATTTTTTTCACATTAAAAGGATATACTATTAATATATGTACATTTTTCATATGCACATAAATACATGAATTTTTTTATTAATAAGTATAGCCCAGATCTATCTATCCATGACTATTTATTCGTTTAAATTTTTCTTTCTTTCTCGTATTTTTAATCGTTTTAATTTTCCTAATTTATAATTTATTTGCTGTATTTTATTTCCATTTACGAAAAATGTTTTAGGTATTACTGAACATGCGCACGCAATATAATGTCTTTAAATAATGATCAGCTGATGCTGTTTTTCCCTCGTTCGTACGAAAATGAGCGTGGACGCGAAGTAAGCACGGTCGTTTGCAATTTCGGGATAAAGAGAATACGGTGCGTCGTGGTACTCACGGTGCAACTTACGGCACCGCTGCAGTCGCGTTTTACGGTAGTCGCATTCCGACGCGTATCTAATAATGTTCAGTGAAAGTCCCTCTCTTATGCATGGTCGCCCATGTTTACAAGAGTGCCCATGCGGACGTGCTTGCAATTCGCGCGCGCTGGTCGCTCGCGCTAGCTGCAGCAACGTATGAACACGTACGCATATAAATACGCGACATACAATATAAATACACAACGTGCAATATAAATGCGCACCGTATCCTCTTATTAATGTAACAAGAGGAACGGGGGGGACGGTGGGAAGGGGAGACGGGCGGGGGGATCATAATTTTCGATGTCGCCGTATTTCGAGCGGCCGCCTCGTAAAGCCGTCGGATTATTTTACGTCGGTAATAGAATATTATTCTCACACGTCCGCCTTTCTTTATAGCACAACAGGCAACTTCGGGCTGGAGTATAAAAAATAGATTAATCAACGATGAATTAAGTTAAATTCGATGCACGATTTTGTGAGAGATAATTCTTCGACTCACGCCAAGATTGAATTTCAAATATAGCCGCTCACCTTTCTCGTCACACACACACACACACACACACGCAGTCAACAAACTGAATTATTCCCACCTATTTCCCGTCAGCCCGTATTCGGCATTACTTATTCTATGTCGCGTTTTCTTGCCCCCGGTCGGCGTATTAATATTTAACGCGGGCCTCGTAATTCAAAACCGACGGTCCTGAATAATTTACGTTCACGCATCTCATGCATTGCCGCGACGTCTTCGATAGGACGGGGATCGATAAGACATTACACGGAGATGAGTAATGCCTCCGTGCACCGATATATGTACAACGACAGTTTCAATTGACTATGACGTATCGCGTGCAACCGAGCATAGATCGAGCTTTACGTTCGCTTTACACGATACCGCTCTGCCGACAGTTGGTGCACGCCTTTTGGTTTTAATCTCACTTTTTATACCTGGCAGCATATATTTATATGAAGATAACATCAAGAAATACTCTTATTCATCATTTTCTAGATTAAACATGAACGATTTTAATTATTTCTTCATAGAAACCGTTCATAGAAATCGATTTATCGAGGAAAACGTCGGCTTTAGATGGATCCAAGAATACGCCTATGAATTTTGTAACAATTATTTCCACAAATATCCCGTATTTAGTTCCAAAGTTATAACAATAAAATATTCTCGACTTAAAATTAACTAAGGCTACCGTTTATTTTCTCTCGCGCAAAAACCATGCGATTGTGCGCTGCTTTTATCAGCTGGAGAATAGCTTTTATTATTTTCTGCCTTTACTGAAGACCTCACCGCAGAAGCGCCGTGCGGATTGTAGCTCGATCGAAGCATGCAAATGCGATAGGAGAGCGAATGTTTCTTGCGATCGATTTTCCATCTCTGGCCCGGTGTTGATCGTCTAGAGTCTCGAGCTTTCCTTTTTCTTTCTTTCTTCTTTTTTTTTCCACGTTTCCCTCGCTCGCGAAGTCATCGCCGCTCGATCCTCGGCGAACATCGCGAGCGATCCTATTCCCGATGCGGTGTATTGGATGCGGGGTATTCGAGAGGGGTGGTACATAAACCACGATCGTCGCCACTACCGTTGATGGGTTGCGCCCAGAGACCGACGTAACTGGTTTCGCGAGAGACCGATTGCGAGCGCGCGCCGATGCGATCGATCGCATACGAGCAACGCGCGTTTCTACATCAATGAAGGCCGCTATTTTGGCGGAGTGCTCGATATTCTCTTCAATTTCGCGTGAACACAAATGTAAATAGAAGATTTTTTGCATTTCCCGATGCATTAGTCCACTTTGACTGACGAGAGCGTCTATCTAAGCTGGCAATGTACGGATTACTTCTGACCAAATGTGTCAACGTTTAATAACACTTAATATACGAAAATATCGTAAAAAGAAGATATATCATGTGTTTAGTGTTTTTGTGATTAAAATTGTTTACTATATTCTCACGAGAGTCAAGATCGTGACTCCCATTTTGTTCGGAAGAGATTAACTCACGCATCCAATCAAACTAGTCATTTGTGAAGATTAACTATCGAGTTAAGAAGCTGAATCAGCTTCTTAAATATATATATATATATATATGTATTAGCTGATATTTCTCTGACTTTGCGGGTTAATTCGGTTCGCGAATCGTTTCTCCATCTTTTTCTTTCGCGAAGATCAACGCGGCGGCGGAAGATCATGTCGGTGCGTGATCGATGGCGTTTACGCGCGAAAGTGATTTGACTTCATGGAAAGACCTCTCGATGGGGAATGTGGGAACGGCCGTGCGTGTCCGTGTGTTGCGTCGATGAACGAGTTAATGTTGCGTAATCGACGCCTGTACGCTTCGACGCCGGGTAATTATAGTTAAATTATCGACCAGCACCAATGCTTAGTCAGAATAGTCTGTACATATACATAAATAGAAAATGCGTTGAAATTAATAAAGCGTTATTCCTTTTTTATTATAGCGTTGATAACATTCCTTGACCTTATATATAGAAATACTAATAATTATAAGACGATAGTATCAATAAAGTAATATTATTATTTATCAAAGTATAAGGCATTTTTTCAAGCACATTTTAAAATTTTCTATGCTTATAAATATTTTTTAAAAACTATAATTGCTCGCTGTTTATAGCATAGAAGAAAAAAAGACTTGAAAAAAAAAAAACGAAATTTTAATCGCAAGATTATAGTTAAAGCATATCGACGGCGTCCCGACAAAAAGGCATAGGCGACAAAAATTTGAAAATGAGATTATTATGGAAAACAGGTCGTAAGAATCAAGCTTTGCGTCTAACACTACTTATATTCACCAAAAATTCGAGAATTGTTAATTTTATTGCTAGCTAATAAAAAAATTGCACCTTTAATAACATTTTTTGGATTTTTCTCAATTTTTGGATCTCCTGTAAAATTTAGTAAAAGCCGCTTACGTCTTTTTGTCATGACGACATCTATATGAATTCCTGTCCACATAGAAATTACATTTTTGCGTAGAGATTAGTCTGCAACATGTTGTATATTGTTGCGGTTGTTCCGGCTTAATTTTCAACAAGTAGAAATTTCTGGCGAATTTCTCGCAGTTAGAATCCTCGCGAGATTGACTCGTTCGGTCGATCGCGCTTCGATCGAGATCGATTGTGCCCGCGGTGCCGACGGACGCGCTCGTTAATTTCCACAGTCGCGATGAACGCTCGAAACACTTCCTCTCGGGGTGCCGATTATACGAGATGTTCGCTCGGGAGAGGGCGAGAAAGAGAGGCGCAGTCACGTGCAACAAGTGTGACTGCTTCATCAATCTCTCCGCGTGCGTGGGCAGGCGTGAGAAACCACGCTCTCGAGCTCTCTCGGTGTTAGGTCGCCGCCGAGAGAAAGAGAGAGTTAAGAGAGACTCGCGCGCGAAAGGTCACATTTCTGAGATTTTCTTCGAGTTCTCGGAGCTGAGATCTGAAAACGAGAGCGGGAGTCCGGGGCTTTCGCCGAGGGTGGTGCACTATATATCCACGTGTACAATGCCCACGTGGGACAACGGCAGTTTTCGTCGCGGCCTCGACTTCCTTCCCGCATTATTACCCCCACAAATCGAGAAATAAAAACGAAGATAAAGCGTGAACATTATGACCGAAATTTTTCCGCAAAAAGACTACATTGGTTCTCCTGTAAAGTGCAAGACGAGATAAATTTTATCAGTAATATTTTATATTGTATTAATTTTGCTTTGCATCATTGTTTGACAACGTAAATGTAAATAGAAGATGCGTGGACATGACGCTACAATAGATTTTTTAATTTATTTCTTTAATTGCACTTATACTTCACATATTCGAAGATAAAATCCTTAAAATTATTAAATTTGAAAAACTTATTTACTTCTATAGTGTATTAGCAAACACGCGACTTCAAGTATGATTATCGTACATTCGCTTCGGTAAACCCTTGACTTCTACACTTGACAGTCGATTACGCGAATGACCAGCCAATCATCACGAAGGTCTGCTAATCGCTCGTCGGCGAGACGGCCGTTTGAAGCATCAATCGAGGAGTCGAACGCGTCCACTTAATTCGCGATTTATACGAATCATTTATCACTGTGACGTAGTGGAAAATACACTTCACGCGACGATTCCCACAAAGTATCGTGTCCCGCGGCGTGTAAATCCCTATAAACTTGTGTAAATAGTTACATCACTGCGGCAGAATAAAAAAATATCTCTCTTTCTCCCCCTTCCCTTTATCCGCCCGACATAACAGTAGCCAGCTGTCCGCGAGAATCGATCCGCATCAGCATCCGTTTCTCGAAAAGGCCGCGAGCGTATTCGCGATTATTTCCATAAATCTGCGCTTATGCCGTCTGCCGTCAGCCGCCGCATTTGTTTTACAGATGCAGCCGGACACGCGTGCATGCTACACGACCCAGTTTCACCGCCACAGAATACATCGTACGATAATCGAACACAACAAATGATGTTTTTTTTGCCTTTCTTCTTTTGGAGTCCTGCCGCGACATCTTGATAATGTTAAACGGCAAACCTCAGTGTTAAAAGATCGTAAAACGCGACGTGCAAGATCTTATGGAGTTGCGCGTCTGCTTTCTGTGCCAAAGATCCAGGTTCAAATCCACCTAGAACATATCAAATTTTTGATCACCACCTCTCGGAAGGCAATGGCAAACCACTGACAAGGAAAGGCTCCCAGGTGTCCCTCTCCGATTTTAATGAAACTTGGTGGGTTTGTAGAGGGTGTCAAAATATTCGATACGTATTTTTTTATCGGCAATCAAACACGTTTAAGGGGTGAAATCGGCCTTTGAAGATCGGCCAAAGGCTAATGCCAACATTATCCTCAAATCTGGTACATCGAAATGCAGTTTGAAAGTGGTATCAAATGAAAGATCTCATCAATCTGAAGCCAAAAAATTCCAGCTTGGAGCGACTCACCGTTCCAGAGAAAACAGCTCCTAAAAGTCCCAAAACCGATGGCGCCTCTTTTGTTTATATAGACTTTTAAGACTTTAATCGTGTTCTAACTTGCTCCGAAAATTGATTTTAGCAAAATATGTTTAAATTGGGATCGCCAAAGGTTTGGGACCAAACTAGGACCGTTCTAGAGATCTAGCATCAGGGCAAAAGTTAACAATGAATTGATTCATTGAGTTTAATGTGAACACTATTAGCGGTCCTAGTTAGGTCCCAAACCCTTGGCGATCTTAATTTAAACATATTTTGCTAAAATCAATTTTTGGAGCAAGTTAGAACACGATCAAAGTCTTAAAAGTCTATATAAATAAAAGTGGTGCCATCGGTTTTGGGTCTTTTAGGAGCTGTTTTCTCTGGAACAGTGAGTCGCTCCAAGCTAGAAATTTTTTTGCTTCAGATTGATGAAACCTTTCATTTGATACCACTTTCGAACCGCATTTCGATGTACCAGATTTGAGGATAATGGCCCATAATATCTTGGCATCAGTCTTTTTATTTTTTTATGCAAAAGAATTCATGTTTATACCAATGGATAGCTATCAAAATTCTATACATTTTGTACATTTATGAAATTAAGCTACTATGCTTCGTTTACGATGTTGGACTAAGAAGAAGAAAAATATATAATTATATATTATATATAAATATGCGATCATATTATGAACACGCCAAAAATATCTTGCACACTGAAAAAAATGCTGTTGCTTCAATTAAAGTCTATGTCACGGCTGCCACAAACAACATGATCGTGCTCCTGAGAGTATCGCAAATAATTTCATCCCACGAGTTGAGTTTCCATGTGGAAGAGGAAAAAGCGACGTGTTTAACCATGCGAAACGGTCGAGCATAAATGCCGAAAGTAATTAGACTCGTGTAACGGTAGGGGTCTCGCATCTTCTGGATTTATGGATCGATAGACCCGTTAAATTTGTTAGACTGTTAGCTCCATAAATTGCTAGATAGATCTGCAGATTGCCGGCTTCGTAAATTGCTAAGATCTATTGGTCGCTCAATTACAAAATCGTTGATCCATAAAATCCTCACGCTTTCTCACTGCATTACGTATGTTTACGTGCACAATGATCTGAAATTGGATCGATTACACGCTCTCTTTCTTATTCCTCATTCTTCACTTTCTATTTCTAACAAACGGACGGTGTACGTGCGTACGTTTGCTTAATATTATTTTTCCAAAATCTACATAACAAAAAAAGAATTATAAAAATAGATTAGAAAATTGATAAATACAATTTACATATGCGTTTCAGTCTTTTATATATTACAAAAAATTGTGTACAAAAAAATTTAATAACGATGCTATTGAATTTATATGAAAAACTACACCATGATTTTTGCATCACTAAATTCAATTTAAAATTTTTGCATTAAAATCGGTGAATCCGTATAGCGGAAATCGAAAAAATTGTTTGATTTGCATGAAAATTATTCACAATTTTTGAGATTTTTGAGATCTCTGAATAAAAAACTAAAGTTTAAATCATGTTAAATTCAATTTAGTAAACGATTTGAAAAATGTTGAAAAATGTTGAAAAATATTATTTGTAGATCATAATACAGCTTCAAGAACTAAGATATGAAAGATAAAATACACATTTTATTTAAATCGTTAAGTTTTGTGAGACGTTTATAAAGTTTTATTAACAATTGCAAAGATTACAAATCTGGTGTTGCAAGCTTTAGGCCAACCGCGTAAAACCTCGCGACTGAGAAACTTCGACGGTATTTCGCATCTATTTTTCCGACGACACTCGCGCGTAATCCGTCGCTGTCACGGCGTCCAGATGACGATCGATGGCGGTGTGCTCTGATTGACGTTCGAAACCTAATATCCGAAATGCGTCAGAGAGAGGAGGAGCCTGGAAAATGTATGAGGCTGCCAGTCGCGAGACTCGAGAGAAAGGAAACTCTTCTACAGGGTGTCCCAGAACAAATGAGACAGATTTCAATCAAATCAATTTTTTTAAATAAAAAATTTTGCGACACTAACAAGTTTATTTAATAAGCTTTTCTTTTAATTTAATTCTCTTAATTAAACTTATAGATGAATTGATAACAAAATTGTCGTCTTCTTGAGGTTTTAAATAACGTTTTAATAAAAGTTTAATTAAAAAATTGCCTATATACAGATACTTAATACTAAAACTTAAAAAGCTACCAATAATGTCATCTCGTGGAATTTTTTTTTTTTGAGTGATTTAGTTACTCAAAAATATGCTAATATTTGATGTATTTATTTTGAGACAGCCTGTACATCCGAAGCTCTATAAAGACGTCCCCACGACAGTAATCGACTTTCATGTCATTTTCCCGTACGGATACTTATACGACGAGCTGTCATTCGAGAAAACTCGATTCAGCGTCTCAATTGAGAGAAGTGTCTTCGGATAATCTTTCCAAGTTATATCCTGCGTCGCGTTACCACGTCGCGCCGTATCCTTGCGAGCCGAGAATAAATTAAATTGATAAATTAAATTAGGATAAAATGTCCAATAGTTCCCGAGTTGAATTCATAATATGCTAGGTGCGCTTGAGAAAATATCATGTCGACGCGACAGAAGGACTTCTAAAGCTACTATAATCTAACGAGATGTTTCATGCATTAAAATATAATCTTTTACATTTATTAAATATGAAAGTTCTAATAAAGAAATAATAACTCGCGATTTTTCTTTATGTTAAAATTAATACAATAAAATTTTACATGAAAGTAGAAAAATAAAAAAATATAAATTATTTTTACATTATTCTTTTTTAACACACATAAGTGTATATTATTTGTCTGTATTGTGCTCTCAATAGCTATAAAAATTTGGTCGTATATTTTACAAGCGCCCGAGTTCCGATTACACAATTGAACAACATTGGGATTTTGGCGTGGGTCAATTGACAAGCACGTAAAAACGTTTAACACTTTAAATCCGAGAACCGTAAAATGTAATATTGTGACAAAAAGTGACACAGTCAGCATAGTATATATTTGTTCCCAAGGCCTGAGGGCTTTGTAATTCCCATAAAGGCGCACCGCACTGTGAAATGCGACGTGACGCAACGCTTTTGCTCGTAACCCGCAACCAATCTTCTCCGCAGCTCCAGTGACGTGTTCGACGTTTTCAGCGCTTCAGTTCATCATTAAAGCATTAAGCAAATAATTCTGAAACCAAAAAAAAAAGAAACGACAAAATTCACAGGTTTACATTCAACATTGTTTCTCAACCGAAAGACATGTATCTTTATATTCCAAAAATCGCGCGTGATTTATTTGATGCCCCTCGGAAGACTAAAATCCCACTGAGAAACGTACGGTTTTAATTGCTTGCGTAACATCTGCAATTAATTAGGGTCACCCTGGTGTAAAATTGCAAGCTGTTTTTCCGAGACCGCATAAGTACGCCACTGCGATTTTACTCGCATCGTGTACTCACGGCCGTATGACGATGGTGCGGTGCACGACGACAGGTTCTGTCTGTGTAAGCACGTTTACGAGAGAGGTTGGCCAACTGAGACCCGTAACTCGTTGGTTGGGAGTAACGTAACACGTTACCTAATCGCGCTCATGGCCTCACCTCGCTCCGTCTTACCTCATTTCCTCGCGTTACGATGTGTTGAGTTTTAAGTTACGGGCTTGGTCAGCTAAGCTGATTAATTTTATGAAAACAATTACGACCCGTTGAACGCATAGACGCCGCGCGTCTGAAAACGTCCGAAAATTAATTTTTAAACAATTCTCGATTCTGGAAAGACTAATTGTATCGCAAGTACGAGATTAACAAGTAAAATTTCGAGTAATCTCATCGATTTTTATATCTATACCTAAATTTACATCTTTATTTAAATTTATTTAAATTACTAAAAGCTCATCTTTTTTCTCGCTATCATTTAATTATCGTGGAAGAAAAATGATAAAATTGATTTAAATTACTCTCGAATAATCTCTCTTTTGCAAAAACAGAAGTAGTTGAAACAAAAACGATAATCTTTCTCAATTCGAATCTGGAAATGAATTAATTCCGTTATATAATTTTATAAAAAGTACCCTGTTTAAGAAGAAATGCGAGGTAATGTTTCAAGCTGAAATTTCCTAGTTACGGTGCGACGCAGCTGGAGTACGAAACGGAGTAATTGTGAGGACTCATTGGTGGGCGGCAATAAAGGCTCGAAACAATACGCGACCGCAAATAAATTCCGCGTGTATTGTCTCTGAGTTTCCGCTAACTAACCAATGGCCAATCAAAGTCGCGATAAATTCCCTTGTGCGCGGTAATATTTCCGCACTGGTGCTTTTAACTTTAATGCTAACAATTTACGTTGATTGTTGGACGACCGCGACGTGCTCAACAAATTTGCGTGTATCAAGAGCGATACGACAAGCAGGAGGAAACCTCCTTCTCGTGGCAAACTCTCGACATTGTGTGTTGTTACAGACCGCAAAATGCGATAATAAGTTATGGTCTCTCTTGTCTGAAGACGGGAAACTGATGTTGTATCAACGTAAGTCAAGCATCAGGCTTGCTTGTGAGAAACTTGCAAACTTGCATTAATATGCTGTTACTTGTACAATTAGCGGTAATTCTGCGATACGAGTATCACTGTGGGCAATAGTGTTGTGCTACTTTAACACAATGGCGCTAGCATAATATATATTTTTCAACAAAGCGACGAAATTGTCTTCGTTAATTATAACGAGAACATTTTTAAATTGCGAATGAAATTTCTATCGTACGAACGAAAAATTCTTCTCTAGACGCCGTCGATGAATACATCGAAAACGAAGCAATCCCCGTCTGATAATCGCGTAAATTATTCGCTCGGATCTTTGAATAGGATTGATTTTCTAGTCAAGTGGCACGTATATACTCGTTACAACACTGCGCCGATAGCATCGCGCGCGCAGGAACACGCGTTATGGAAATTGCGATGCGGTGTAAAGGGTTACGTATCGGCCGATAGAGTCTGCGGTTCGCTGATAGGATCAGAAAGAAAGGCACCTATTATCGAGCCGATATAATCGGCGCCGGCTAACCGTTACCGCTGCTAAGTAGGTTAACAGCGTGTCTAATGGTTTCGCTTGGCTTTGACAATAGGTAAACCACCTGTTGTAGTAAATCGTTTATAAAGAAATGTGTTTGACACTGGTATCTCGAGTATCTTGATAGTTTGCTCCTTCTGTTATGAAAAACAAAATTCTGTCGAAAACCGATACTTCGGTTCTTTTGAGTATTTGATTTCCTTTTCGTATCTAAAAGATTGGGATCAATTAATTTGGATTTTTATAGTCTAGAAAAGTGGAATATATTATATTTGTAAATTATACTGTTCTAGAAAACTTTTCTCGTATTTGCTTCTAGATAAATCTATTCGAGGTAATTTATTCTGATCTTTCTAATCCAGTAGTATACGTAGTAAACGCTAATTGGAACGTCTTAACAATTCTTAACGAACTACGCGCGTTTTATTTTTTATGGTCTTCGATATTCATATTATTTTTATGCTAATTTTTTATGCCATCTAGATTTTATCATCCACGAGTATAACCGCAAAACTAGAGCATGGAATATACATATATCTGGAATTGGACTCTGTTAGATGACTTGTCAGTGATTACCGAGTTTAAAGGCAACAGAACCATTCGAGTTTGCATTGCGCAAGTTTAACAGCAATCGCTGGACAACACAGGTTTCATTGTACGTGTTGGCCTGCGTTGATCACCGTGGAAACAGTCAATTTGATTCCTAGAACAACGAAAGCACCCAGTCTCTCTCTCTCTCTCTCTCTCTCTCATTTGAAAGTCGATGCAACGCTGCGATAGGCTGGTCAAAATTATTCACCGATACTATCGTCTACGCATATTGACATAGATAATATTTCGTGACTGAAACTTGAAACTTCTTGTAATGACTGTCCTCGAAACTTTCACAAAGGGAAGCTTAACTCGAAATTATAACCAAAGGATCTATCGTTAAAAAATAATACCGTAGAGGTAGAGTCATTCTCTCTATTACAGCCTCATAAGCCTTGGCGTGAGAAGCAACCTCGGGATCGTTATGCTTATCAGTTTAATCTCTCAGCCCATCCCTATCAATTTAATCCTCTTTTCCCATCCCAAATCGAATACAACGATGTCATCCGATGTAATAATACGCAAACTTTGTTTTCGCTCGAAGCGTCGAGAGATAAGACGTCCATTCGGGCATAGTAATCGTGGTCAGCGACGACACGTACCCATCTGAAGACATGCTGTCGGCCGTGAGAAATAGAAAGAAAGAGACGAAGAAAAAGAGAGAGAAAGGGAGAGTCGACGACGTTGTCGGACGGGATAAATTGGCGGCTGTCTCCTTCGAAACGGCTCCCCGGGGTCCACTGCGACGTGTTACACCGCATGGACGAAGAAAGGTGATATCTACCTACCTATCCCTCGTCTGCACTTCCGACGCCGCAACAAGGGCCGAAGATACGGCCGGCATCCGTCGCGCAGACCAAATGCATCCTGTTTTTCACCATTTCTCGGCGTACGTGCGCGCGACCACCGTTTCCTTTCATCCCGGCATTCTTCACGTTTTTCGCTTTTGCTCTCTTAGGCTTTTTATTTCTCGAATTTTCTCTCGTGTAATTGTCGTTTCGATGGTTTTTAGCTCCTTTCTCTTCTATCCATTTCTTCATTTCGAATCCTTATTCTTCTTTTGGTGACTGTTAAATTAATGAGTGGAATAAATCTTTTTCGTTAAACGTCAGAAAAGAAGTGTCAAGGCTTGGCGAAAGTAAAATATATATATTTATTCTGATTTGTGTGAATCATGATTAATTAAATAAATCTTTGATTACTTTTTCCGCTATATAATAATGTACCTTTATGTTCAATTTTTTACTTGAAGGATTTTATAGCTCGGAATATCCCGAAAGACTTCTTTCGTCAACTCATGACTAAGAGAATGACGTTGAGGTTTTCTCGATGAAAATAGGTGAGATGTATACTTCTCACAAATATCTGTCGGAAGTAAGAGTGAAAGAGGATCTTTCGTGTCTACGAGATGTCGAGTGCGAACGTCGACTTGGTGAATTCACTGGAAAGCATTCGCAGAGACATTCCGCAGCGCGGCTGGATAAGTCAGAGACTGCGACCACAGAACATGACAAGGACTCATCAGAGCCGTGCGAAAGTCCTATGAGCGAAAGATCCGGAGGCTAGAACGCCAAACGGATAATGGAGAGAAACGCCCGGTGGCAAGGAGCAAACTGCTTGTTTTCAACGTTGTATCCTTCCGCTTTGAGCGTAGGATGATATGCACAAAACGAGGCTTTCGCGAGTTGAAATTGCAAGGAAGTAACTAGAAAGTTGCATCCATCTTAGAGTGTACAATTGTACATTACGCATTTTGCTGAGAACCAAGGATATATAAAAATTAACACAAATCAATAAAGGACGCGCGCGTGTGTGCACGAACATACACATACAGAATTTTTGTTATACTTATATTATGGCTAATTCGAGACACGGTTTTGCGCGACTACATTGTTAAGTACTCAACTGCCAGACAACACTTGAAAAGCGTCGTTTTTCGTTATCGTGGGAAGAAACAGCCTGGAACAGAACACCGACCCATCCAGAGATTGTGGTTTTGTGTTTAATGGACGAGGCAACTTCCTCCACTTCCGCGCGTTCGTCTTCCTCCCCTTTCTCCTACACACGAATGAAAAGGAATTTGTAATTTCATTATTTCGGAATTTCGTAACCGCGCCGCTCTCACGCTGTACGCGGAGCCGCGGACTTGTTGAAATATCGCGTGCTTGCAGGAGCTCGGAACTCCTCACCCTCTCTCGCGAAAAGCGTCAGGATTAACGAATATTTCGTTATGAAGTTTCATTAGATCCACTTTGTCCGAAAACTGAATTCAACAGTCAACGGTAACAATTAAATTGTTACTAAAATACTGAATTGGAATACTTGAATTTCACTAAAATACTGACAGGATATCTATTATTAGTATTTCTTTACGTATATCGCAGTTTCGGGCAATTCATTTTCCGTGGTCGTAACAAAAAAGATATAAATTAAAAAAGGTCTTATCATCAGTCCTGAACGTCATCTATATTTGAATGCCTTTAATTATAAATTATAAATTATTCTTGCGATACTACAATTTTTATACTTTGTATTCCATTGGATTCTCGTCTTTTTACACGTAATATTTTATTTTATTTCAAAAAGGTTTATTAGATGTAACCGATCCAACTGGCCAAATTTATTTAAACAATCACATGACGTTTCGACCATTGGTTCTGGTCCTCTTCAGGTGTTAATAAATTATCATGTATAAATTAAGACGACCATTCTATGAATGTGGCGTAGTGACCAATAAAGCCAAAAATCTAGACTAAAGAGAAAAGAATATAAGATCCGCTGCCATAAATTACAAAAATTGCAAAAACTAATGAGTTAAAGACTTACACATTGTTCGAGTCAAGTCAGAAGAAGATTATATCAGTAGTCACAGAAAATAAAATAGTCAGAAAAACTATTTTATTTCATATAACATGTGACACTTTTTTAGATTTTATTCCTCCTCTCTTTCCATATTTTATATTTATATTTGTGCATTTAAATTATTTCTTTATTTATATATTTTTATCTGTTCTTGGCATAAACTTTTCGACACATGAAGTAAACGTTTTCTACTATCACTATTAACAGTTAGCAATTAGTGCTAAGATGAAAAGACTACGTTGGCGTAATGGATTGCCCCCTGTGTGTCCAACATTTGCGGATGTAGTTTACGAATTTCGTGTGAGATTCTTAACAGAGCGGCACGCGCGCGGAGTATGCAACTCCAAAATCGCCGCGGGGAAACTTATTAATTGGGACTCCGGAAGCGTTCGCGCGGCTTGCCCGCGATGCTGATTGAAGTAGTTTGCTGCTCTTGCTCTTGTTGCAACTTCGAAAAGCACGAAACGCCGCGAGAGAGAAAGAGAGAGATGGAAACAGCAACCACTAGTATCCACCGTATTATATACCACCGTATCTAATATCGCAACTCCGTAATTTCTCGATCCTGCAAGCACGCGGAAATGCAGAACGCGCGCAGTTTTAACGTCAGATTTCAGGGATTCTGCGATTCCCTCTCTCGCTAGAATCGCGACGGCCGGGATTTCCGAAAATACCACTTCGAAATTCATTTCAGTGGATTAAGCGCCGTTTTTTACGAGCGTTATTCTTCTCCGCGATTTTACGCGCTTATCGGGTTAAGGGATAAATTGAGAAGCGGTCGGCACGATCTTCATAAAAAATGCTGTCGATCACGTTAGTTCTACGAGCGTTATCGGCTTTCGCGAGCGCTTTAGTCGAAGTCGGTTAATGCGATCGTGATTTCGCGACTCGATTCCGGTGTCGAAAAATTTGTGACGAATCCTCGGAGGTTCTCCGTGTCGCGCCCGTGTTCGTAAATCACGCGAAAACTTCCGTCCGGCATGTTTATTTCGTTGCTGCTCGCGTTAAGCGCGGATTCATAACTCAACCGCCGACGCAATACGTTCCGTCGGACGGATAAATACGATCGGTTATACCCCCGATACCGATGCCCAGCCGGCAGGGGCGAGCGAACAAAAAGTATCGCGAGCAATCCGCTGCCCCGCGCGCGCGGTTTTTTTTTTATCGCGCTTATCCGCCAAATATCGATTTACTTTCGCGCGTGTATTTGCTCGCGTCCCCTGCCTCGCTCCGATTTGTCACACGCGATATTAACCGCTCGCGTCCTATGAAAATTATACAGAGTGCCTGAGGGAAAATTCAACGTTTCGGTAGAGTCCAGTGGATCCGGAAGTTAATTTCGAACGAAAAATGTTTTATCGATGCAGGCTTATTTTTCAACGATTGTTGTAGTGCGATTTTTTGTAAATAAATATAATTTATTTCACTGAATTATAATTTCATGTTGTTTGTTATTTTTACGGGTTAATTTTATGAGAACTTGCGTTCTAAACTGACAGGCTCTTGACACTTAACCGCTTGGTTACACCTGAAGCGAGAGGATTGAGATATTACATCGTTGTCCGGCAAGATACGGTTACACTTACATAACGACGCCGAAAGAGAGTCGCAAGCGGCGTTCCTTCCTCCAAACAGCGTAGTCTCTTTCGCGTATTTCGTGTCCCTAATCTTCTCTCAGCTTTTTCGGTCTTATTAAAATTCTGGGACGAACCCAACGCCACCGCTCTTATCTCTCGCGATGAATATTTGCGAGAGGCGTGAATATGTTGAAATTTTAATTCAAGATATCGTTGGCTTATCATAAAATTTTTGAACCCTTGAGAGATCTGCCTTCTGTCCTTTTCTTTTTAATTCTCGGCATCAAAAACATTTATAGTAAGAGAAAAACCTAAAATTTAGTAAACGTTGAAATAATGCGCATGTTTCTTCTCTCTTTTACCATTTGATTTATCTATATGAAAATGAGGAAATATATTTGAATTTTAAATTCTTTTCCAATATATTCGTATATAAGATTTCACGGCTTTCTACATGCATTTTTCTAAATGCATTGTGAAAATATGTAACGAGTTGCGTTGAGCGCGCTCAACATCGAGAAACTGCATCATGCATCTCGCGGCTTGGATTGCGCATAAACGCAGAGAGAAAGAGAGGGGGGTGGGAGATAGAGAGAGAAAGAGAGAGAGAGAGAGACTCGATCAATGGTAATCGGAACACCAGGCGGGAACAATCCGACAATATATATATATTTGCATAATGCACGAATATTACCAATAACGGGACCAATTGACTGATCGTAATTCTATAGCGTAGAAAATACCATGCATTAACGAACCGCCCACCGCTGACTATGGCTTTTGAATCAGTCTAATCTCATCTGGCGCATCGGTATTACGTTCGATGAAATATTTAAACAGCACTCAACTATTCCTAATACGTTATGCGAAATATCGTGGTATCTGTCAGTTCGAAATTTTGAAAAATGTGCTTTATGTTTAAAAGCTTTACAAGTGTGGAATTTGTCTTTATTTTTTTATATCTCGCGGCTGTGTCATATGACTAATGCACTATTGTAAATTACTAGAAACTATTATGTCTCTTATGTAATCACTTTTTCCACTGCGTACTGGGAAATATCGTGATTAATATCCATTAATAATAACATTATGCCATATGCGTATGCGGGAGTAATTTTTGCATTGAAGTCGAACTGCGGTAAAAACAGCCCCGTTGAAAGGACAATGCAATAATCGTTTTCACGGGGTCACATGCCATGTAAAAGTTTAATTAAATACACGGAAAAACTGCGGTTTTCTGCTCTGGATCTTTTCTTTTATGAACGTGTATCAGTGTAAAAGTTTCATTTGGAATGCCAGAACTTCCATTTTTTAATTCTTTGTCATAGTGGCATAAATATATATCATAGTTATGTAGGAATTTTAAATTATATGCGAATACTTTTGACGTTGCTGGTTGCTTAAAGCCAGATTACAGCAACAGTAAATTTTGATCTAAAAAAATGTGAAAGCAGCGAATATAATACGCATTAATGTGAAACGGTATTGTTTCGCGCTTCATAATTACGAATACAAGTAATTACGTTTGAATTGGTATTGAGATATCTCTATCTCGAATTAACTTAACTCGATTAAATAGAGATTATTAAGAGAGGAAACAAAAATTGGTTACTAGTAGAAATCATTCAAGTATTACTATCTCATATTCTCTCAAGCAAGAGCAATTTAATCCGATTAGATAGAGATTAATAGAAAAAAATTGGTCTGTATTGAGTGCTGATATAGAGCTTATCAAAATTATACGTTATAGTCATACGCTCATTAAAGACCGACGGGAGGATAACGCGGGAATAACGGGGCCCTAATGGCCGCGGCCTCGTGAATTACATTGCGTTGCGGCGATGACGTCGCTTTTACGCAGCGAGTCCGTAGACAATAAAACTTTTCCAAACGGCAGTTAACTTCCATAGGAAGTACCTACAAATCGATTTATGACTCATCACACTGTCCTCTGGCGTAACGCGTAGAATGGGCCCCGTTTGCGGGCCCAGCGCGGTTGTTATAGCTTAATAAACCACAAATTCAGCACCTCTAAAACAGAAGGAACAAGCGCGACGTATCGTTATCGCTTCGATCTCTCGTTTAACCGTTCGAATGGCGGAATTTTCGTCGGCCGAAACGAGTATCGCCGCTATTTGCGATTTTCGTCGGTTTCATCGGCTGCCGAAACCGACTCGCGATCGCGGTAAATCTTTCGGATTTAACATCTACTTGCGATTTTCGTCAAATATCTTATTTGACGTATCTCTTTCGACCGTGCAATGTGTGATGTTTTGAAACATCGAAAACATATTCCGCCGATGGCACGCGGTAACCGTGTCAAGAGCCATTAACGCGTGTGTACTGACCGTGGAGCGCCGTAAACGTATTGCTGCCGATAAACGCCGAAACGTATCGAACTAAAATCCAGCGCGATGATGGCTCGCGATACGAAAATAACGCGAAAATTCCAATGTATCGAGCTTTATCACCGCGATGGGTATTCCCGATCGACCCTCTCCCCTCTCACCATCTCGCCGCATAAAAATAAATGAAAAAACAAAATAGATGCAACCTCTGATCTGTGGCCTGACATATTGGTTTAACGGTCACGGCGTGAAAAATGTGCGCGCATAAATGTACATGCGAATCGCGAGAGTGAAGAGTTACGATCGTAAGCGCGTGCACGATGGGGAGTCGATGCATTTCCCAGCAGCTCGGTACCCGCACGTAGCAAATCGGCGGCCAGCGCGGCCTCGGATAATCGTAATGACATCTTCATCGCACACCGGTGTGTTACCATCCCCGGCGATGATAATGTGCCGATTGATATAATTTATGACGCACGCTGCGTGACTAATGCCAGTTTCATTCACGTCGCCGCGTCGTTGTAGCCTTGAGTTTTATTTTTACGAGACACTTTGCGACTTAATATTCTCTCTCCGAGAAGATATTCAGTAGTAATAGTCCGATAAATTATGCGTACGTTCCGAAAGTTAAGATTTATCGTAGAATTAGTTTTCGCGGAATGACATTTGCCGAAATCTTAATTTGCATTTGAACCTGGAGATCTCCCTTCAATCCGTGCGGGCATCCTACCAATTCGATCATCGAGGCATGTGGTGATATTTCTCGCAATAACAAATATATGTTGGTTGAACGTCTTATTTCAGGCGACGTATTTTTTTTAAACAAATAATATTAAGAATAAGACCGATGATATTAAACAAATATAAATATGAAAGAAAGCCAATATCGGTCGCGGCGGATCTTGGTGCCTAATAATAAAGAAATATCACCACATGCCTCGATGGTCGAATTGGTAGGACGCCCGGATGGATTGAAGGGAGATCCAGGTTTGAATCCTGGTTGAGGTGTTATTTTTTGCAATAATTTCTTTACAGTTTTCGGGAAGGGAAGATCTTACAGATGCTTATTAGCATCAAAAATTATTTAAAATTCTGCTCGTTAAATGAACCAAAACCCGTGGTCGCTAACGTAGTAAGAATATTTCTAATTAATCAATTTGGCCAGTTGTTGTCGAATATAATTTACTTTGATTTGTTAATTTCTTTACAGTTTTCGGGTAAGGGGGATCTTATAGATGCTTGTTAGCATTAAAATTATTAAATTGCTTGTCAATTTAACATGTGAATTAATTCCAGCTTCATGTAAGGATTGTGTTTCAAGACCGGCAAATTTGCGACGCGCAATTCGCATAAATAGGAAAATTCACAAAGTTATTATTAGGCACCAAGATCCGCCGCGACCGATAGTGGCTTTCTTTCATATTTATATTTGTTTAATATTATAGGTCTTATTCTTAATATTATTTGTTTAATTTGCATTATTCGGCTAAGCAATATTTTGACCGCATGTTCCACACAATCAGGAAAATTATCAAATTTAAAAATCTAAAACTGAGATTCGACATTCGGTTAACATTCAAAGCTTTTATTCAAATCAGATACATTTCAAAGCGATGCGTGTATTTAATGCACTCAGGATTAACTGAAAATTAAAAATGCTACTATTAGCGCCGTTATAAGTGTCTCATCACTCGCCGCCCACCGTACGCGAATGATTTACAGAAGTTTATAACAGTCTCCCGCGGTTGCCGTACAGGTGATGTATTTTTAATGCCGGATACACGGCCGTTGCTTCGCCGTGTTTCCCGACGGGGCGAAAGTCTCGCGGAACTTTTTTATCCGTGCACAGTTATTCGCTCTCGCAAAACTTTCGACGTACTGGTGGGTCTTAAGACAGATTCCATTTACCGCGCGTATCTTACCGTGCGATCCCTCTAAGGGATTAAGGCCGGTATATCAACCTCGTCGACGAAGCATAAATCTGTATCCTTTTTAGCCGATGCGTTTCCATCTCATCGTTGTCATAAAAAAGTATATGTGCATTTTTTTATATTTTCGACATATATGTTATGTATATGGATCTTATCGCAATATGTGGGATCACTTCAAGGATGAGACTTTGATGAATATGGAATTAACTTTTTCTCAGCGAATGAAATTGAGGCATCGGTGATTTTCGAGTTTGCAAACGAAAATGCTTCACTTTTCGTATATTAAATTTTAAAAGTGCAAATAGACAGAGAAACGTCATATCAAGTTGATTCTATTTTAATCTTGAACTGAATAGATAAAAATATTGTGATAGAAAATGGTATACAATGAAATTTTACACACTATTAGCTATATTATGTACGTATACTATTGTATGTATACTTATATGTATACTATTAGCTATATTATGTACGTTTTAAACTCTGTCATCAATAAAATAAAATATGATGATAAAGATTTCTCTCATGGCGATAGGATTTTTATAACTTTTACGTAGAATATTTAATTTTTCGACGCTGACCCAATTTATAACTGTGTATTATTTTTTAATTATCTTATCGTTGAAAATTTTTTTGTATTTTTTACTGCGTTGACTATGTCGGGCTAGTAATTTAATAACTTTCATCGGTTTCATTTAATAAATTTCGTCGACGACAAGGACGACTGGAAAAGCCGTCCAATGTATCGACGTTTCAAAGAATCCCGATCTACGCTCCGGCTATTAATTGCACTTGAGTGGAAGTAGTGTGGGGAGCAGCGCAACGACATATTGGCGAAATAATATCACGAAATGGTCCACACAAAGAGACAGAGCTACCTTGCGGCAACTGGTTAGGGGATGGGTTTGTATCGAACTTGTCTCTCCTCCTGTTCTCTCCGCTCGTCTCTCTTCCTCGATCTGTCCTTGGTCCTTCTTCGGGAACCGGGAGAAATCAATATGGCCTCGTTGTCCCTCCGAGAACGATGTCGATACACTCAGTAAAGCGTGAAAACTGGCGTGTCGTACTTCCCGGCGCTCTTACAAAGTTTTTGTATTACGTCCTTCGTATCCGGAGGAAGACAAAAAGAGAGAAAGAGAGAAAGGGAGGCCTCCTATGGATTGGAACGTACTTCTATACTTCACCCGACTCGGATCTCCCCTTTAATCGACCGTCTACTCACGGAAATGCCCGCTTCATATTCTGCGCGAACTTCTACTTACCCCTGTTCAGAAAAGTTCGTCTCTTCTCTCGATCGCAGTATCGAGATTTAACGCAGTCCTCGTCTCTCCGAATTGAACTTATTTCTTGACGTATGACAAGAAGGGGGAAAGACGAATTTTCTTTCATGTAGTTTACTATATTCAATTCTAGAATTGAAATTATTTTTTCTCCCAGGGAAATATGTCTCTCCTTGTAATTTCCAGAACTACGCACGCGTTAAAAATGTTTGAACGCAACTTTTATCGAGAAATCGTGAACCAAGCAAGCTATTTATTTATGTATCGTCAAGAAGATGTAATAGATACAAGGAAATGTCTTATTATTCGCGAATTATCATCGTTTCTCGGCACAGCAGTCGGCACGCCGCTGTCTTCTCGTTTTCGACGCAATCTCTGAATTGCAACCCCGTTTCGCATTCATCGGATGTAAAGCGGAGAGTGGTTTTCAAGAGCGCGGCTTTGGAAGTTCGGCCGTGGTGGCAATTAGCGATGGCATAAATTGAGACAGAACGCGACGGATGTCGGCGAGCATGTTGAGCAGCACGGCTCGTCGCCGAGGAGGTAGGCGCTCATGAATATGAAACGAATATGAAACGAGCCCTTTTGTCTCTCGCGTGTCCTGCATCGATCGTCACGCGCATCCCTTGAACTAGGCAAGCCTAATCTCGCTTCGTCTTTCGCGGTTAAAGTTGGTCTCGCACGTTGCCGTAGCTAATTGTGCCTATCTTTTGATTCCCTCACACGTTCTCACGATAAAGATATCTTACACGTGTTGTGTTTGAGTATAATACAAAAAGAATGTGAGTAATAGAAAAAGAAACTAAGTATATGGTATGCGTAAAATATAATTGAAAGTGAGAGAAAGGTGCCGAAATAGCCAATTGAGTATATAAATATTTTTCCAATGTTTTGTAGTTAAGAATAAAAGGAAGTTAATAAAATCGGCTATTTATTATATTAATGCTATGATATGTCAGTGTAACTAAATTAAAATTTTTGGCTATTGTAGCTACTTAATTTTCTTTCCCGGTCCCGATTTTTATAGGGAATCATTCTTTTTCTGGAGCATATATTTATATCCCATTATGGAAGATTGACCTAGATATATCTTCGCCATTATGTATCTCATTTCTCGAGAAAATGCCCTTTATCGTTTCGTTGAAAGTACAGAAGAGTCAAAGTAAACCGCCTCGTCGACCGGGAAATTTTGATTTTACGTTTATTGCCGGGAAACAAGAAACCGGGGTAACAGCACCTTCAGGGCGATGATATCCTCAGGTAATATCGCCGTGAATTCGAGGTCTGGCCGTTATCGTTAAGATGGTAATTAAATCTCGCAATGGGGTCTTTTTTATATTCTCTCCTGTAGCGAATGCGTTTAATAGTGGAAGTCGCACTTCACCGTGCGCATGCAAAATGTAATTGCAAGTAACAAGAAAATGGCAACTTTAACTAAATGGTAAATTGGATGGTATCTCTTTTAACCCAACAGTCATTTTACGCCCTTTGCTTCGAAAAGAATAAAAATAATAATTATAATGATTGAAAATGTTATTATTATTAAAACGCGTCATTTTTTCAGCATTTTACGTAAAAACTTGTCGCTCGTCTAAATTCGGAATCAACCACGAATTAACCGAGATAACTTAATTACTTGACCGGCTTATCTCTTAATCCGTATTCGCGAAACGTTTTGGGACTCCGCAGTGGTTTTAGGAGCTTCTCTAGGAGCTTCCACGCTGATAGAGACGTGCGATATTAAGAAACCCCACCGCGGCCATTAAAAGCGCGTCTCTTTCATGCAGACGCAACGTCTTTAATTACAAAGATACGATTAGTACGCGCGGCGTCGGCGGCGGCGGTGTAATTAACGCAATATACCCGGCGACTGTAATTTCGCGAGTCACGGAGGAACCATCTCTCGCGAGAGGCGCGGATATTTAAGCCACCGCGGCCATTACCGCGTGACTGCCGGCGATAAAACCTTGATAGAGCAATATTATTCGGGTAATTTCGCCGTCTCGTATCAACGATGAATCGTTGGCGTGCGACGGGACGGGGATCCGACCCTCCGCCGTGTTTCGTCAATAGGGCACGCTTATAGCGGTGCTCGTAAAAAAAAATGTTCGGATACTTCGCTTCAACATAACAATAATTTCATCTTACACGCTATTCGATGTAGAAAGCTCAGAACTATTCGAACAAATTTTCACCGAGAACGATCGTCGCCATACTCACCGCGAAATTTGCAACCGGGAGAAAGCGCACGACTTCAGAGACGCCGTTGAAAATTGACGCGCGATATGGGCTGAGCGGATTAAAGTCAGCACGACGACACGAGAGAACTACGGTGAATAATCGAGCGCGAAATCCCCGACTTAGAAAAGGATGATCGTTCTTCTCCGCGAGCGATATTCCTTCCCGATAGTGACTCAATCCCGATCGCGATCACGATTTTGTCTATTTCCGCAGCGATTTCTATGCAAATCGGCTTAGGAACCAACCATTGCTTCTTCGCGGACGATCGAAGTCGTTGAAAACGACAATCCGATATCTCTCGCCTTGTCATGCTTTCCGATAGGCCGATCTGACGTCAATTTTAACAGCGATTTCCCATCATTCTGTATTAGATACAAACTTATTGCTGTTATTTATGTTTCTTAACGCTTCTGTTTATAAGAGAAATTAGCTCGCAAAAGTATCAAGATTTTTAGTTCAATAAGTGCATTGCATTGCCTTATGATCCACAGAAAATTAAGTAATGCAGAAAATGAAGAAATTAGAATAATAAAAAAATTCAAAAATTAAATTTGTTAAAATTTTATTGAGTTCTATTATTACTTGTTTTTATATTACCATGTTTCGTGAAGTAAGTCTGCATTTCATGATTTGATGGCTTGTCCTTAAACAAACGACAGTTTAAGACTATCAACTTATCCATTATCCATTATCTGCGTCCGCAAGACTAAAGCCTAGAAACCGTTTCTACTCCGCAATTCCATCGCCATTAGAATCGTTCGAAGTGACACAAGACGGTCGCGTGCTGTATCTAATTTCCACAGATGGCTGACGACGTATACCGGGACGTGCGTTGTCGGAGTTTGCACAGTAAACGACACACGGTGTTGTCGGCAATTATCGCGGATAAATCGCGGGAATTAATTGGTAACGGTCGAGGTATCACTAATTGCGCGCCTAAAGACTTCTAACGATGCACAAGAAGGAGAATTCCCTTTGACATCCGAACCCTTTCGGACTTTTTGTCGCGCTTTTACGAGCGCGTGCAGAGGCGGGCAGGAAGTCACCCGACTTGATCCGACAGATTTTTAAGATCGTCCGGCCATACATTCGGACATGCTCGACTTCCGTCATGGATACCGTAGTAGTAGCGGCGCCGTTAATCACTACACTACGGTGCAGCTTGTATTCACTTTAATGCACGGCACGATTCACGACTCACACTCGTAGGCCTGCAGTCGTAAATCCATAGATCTGTAGATCCATAGTGGTAATTAATAGCGTAATATACACGGCCTTTCGTCTCGAGTTTCAAGATAGCGTATGTTGAGTTCTAAAACATAAAAGAAAATATCTAGGAAGAGAATCTTTACCTAGACAAACTCGCGATTAATTTGAAGTAATTTAGAATGGAGAGCATTGCATTAAAAATGAATTACGTTTAATATATTGCTTTTATTTGCATTTTAATTATTAATATATTACAATATATAGAGATAAATTATGCAATTTACAGGACAGAAATAATCTAATAAATATGAAATTCTATTAAATATGAAATATTTTATCAACAATTGTTAAAATCTCTATTTTTAGATCGTGCTTCTTATATTAGTGGCGTTTCAGCTTTTCTATTATGCGTTCTTAATATATATTTCTATTATGCAATTCTTATTGAATTCATTAATTTCATGTATAGATATACTAATATTTGTATTTTATCATTCTTCCAGCAATATGCATCTATTCTTGAAGCAAGGCTCTGCCTTGCGTGAATATTTCAAGTATATATTACTAACATTTGCATACTTACACATGCATATGCTTTAGCCGCAATAAATGCCAGCCATATACCTATATTTTTGCATGCGAAAAAAAGCCGTTACGATGTGAGATAGCTCGAAAGCTCCGTTCCACGTTTATGCTATTTTACACGGCGGAGAATTTTTTTATGAGGAAGCGATATTGTGAAATCTCGATGCCAGCTTCACAACATGCTGGATCAATCTGATCCCAGAGCTCGACATTTTTCTTCTGCGGCCGTGTCACTGTCCGCACGGGCTCCATTATTTAAACAAGGCCGACCCGAAAAGTTGGGCATTGGCGGAGATTAAAACGTCGAGTCTGACGTCGCGGGAAACTGGCAGCAGCGTTTGTAAACGATTTCGCCGCGCGATAACGCACAAAACGCGCCGCGGTCGAAATTTTTATCACGGCGCAGTGAGGTGTCCTGAAATTTTGATTACTCGGGCTTTTTGCGGAACGCTGTCAGCTTTATCGAGGTAAATTCGATCGGGAAATACGCCTGGAAACATATGTACGTAACTCGATGGCGCGGCATGATGATCACTCTCCACTCGGCAATTGTTTTTGCATCGAATCGGATTATTCATGTTTGGAAATAATTTTGTCGATTCTGTTAATTTTACTTTTAGCGAGAGAATTGGTCTTTTATATAGCGAATTCTTATATAAAGGTGGAGTTGAGAATATTAATTTGACAATTTTATATTGTTTTTATTGTCTCCGAGTAAAGAGATGAAAGTTTGTAACTCAATAAGAAATCTTTATCAACGACAGAATTTTGATGCAATATCTTCAATTTCAAGAAGACTTTCGCGAGGCGTAAAGGCTCACCCAGCAGAAGGGTGCGAATCTCCCTTAAATGTAGCGATAATGCCGTCCCGTAAATTACACTCGGCAATTATCACCAGACCTCTCGACCGGATGGGTGCGCCTGGTTGCAAGCATGCACTGCTTGGTTGCTCGGTTGGTTGCATGCACGGTAGTAAATCGCAAACATAGGCCGCGCACGGTTCGTTCTGGGAGCAATGTCTACGGAGGAAGGCAAGGACTTTCATCCTCGTTCATCCTGATCCTGGAACGATGGCGCAGAACGACGGATACGCGCGTATCTCTCCGATGGCGTGGATATACGCGCCGAGCGCGAGGCCACCATTTTCATAAATCCACCGTCGTCGGCCTTAATTGCAATTTGCTGCCACGTAGTCGCGACGGCGTTTTGGTTAAGGTGGTACATTTTATTGCACGCCACCGGGTTGCTTCGCCAAGGATCCGGCTTGGATGCGCTAGGCAAACGGGCGATAGGCGCGACTCCGGTTGCATCGATCATAGGAATGCGATCGACTCTAGTAGCATTGCATATTTTAAATGAATTGAAGATATAGAATACAAATTAGCGGATATAATACTCATTGACAATATATCAATTGTTTGATATATACAATACGGGACGGCAAAGCTTTTAAATATGCAATAAGCGGAAATAATAATAATAATAATAGCTTTATTGTCGTGCAGAACAAAATATACATTTATGAAGATATGATCGCAGTGTAATTGAGAGCAGCACCTCAAAAGGCGAGGCATCAGCAGTAATGCTGTTTATAAACCTGGACCTTTAATATAATTTAAATAAAATAAAACAAAACACAGAGTAAGAAAAATTAGTATAGAAAGAGATAATAAAAAGAAAGAAATAAGAACGTTAACTTAATGCAACTATTTTCCATCATACGCGAGCAAGTTGAATCTTTATTTTTTTTTTCACGAATAACGCATCTAGAATTGAGAAAATAAAAAAAGTTAACGATGCTTTTCTCTCACTTGGTCCTTAGTTCTTCATATTAAATTTTTTAACGCTCGAAAAACGATTTTAATCGACTTGGGATAAATCGTGAAAATAATGTGTTAGTCGCGTAAAACGAGAATGGAGCTATTTCGCTTGAAATTTTGAGCGAAGTTGCGTCAACGTGCCGCACGCGGTTGATACGGATGACGCAGCGGTGTGCGATTGCAGTATAAATCGGACGAGTTGGTCCTAAGGCGAAGTCGTTACGTCTGGGCTCTTCTCCTGCGGGGCCGGGCTCGAGTTTTATGCGCGCACCAAGTCACGTTAACGACGCGCGGATGAAGTTAACGCTCTCGTAATGCGACTTCAAAGATTCATCGCGCATCGTCTAGCCGTGTCCTCTAAGCAGGTCGAGGAATTTTTATGGGCCTGCGGGAGAGCGGTCCGCTGTCTCGCGGGATAAGTATACCACATGCCCGTCCTTCAGCCTTTCGTGGCTCTCACCGAGACGACGATGCACATTTACACGGTGTTACGGAGTGTCAGAGCAATTTGCTTGAAATAAATCTCACGAATTTCTGCATTTCCAAATCTGAACTTTTGTCGCGCTCAGTAAAAATAAATTTTATTGGAACTGCGAACTCTTGACGTCAAGAACTGATAATCACAATGCTTTAAAATTTACAGGACAAAGAATCGAGCACTTATTGCTAATTTTATCGTATCCGAAGTCTAAAAAGAATTTACCTTTAACTGGTACTTATTCCAAGTCGACAAACGAACTCCGAATAAGTACTCTGTCAGTAATTTTGTACCGCAACGTTGTTTGCGACCTATTCGGAGTTCGTTGAGCTCCTCGAGTAAACCTCCACGATTCTCGCTTTCGCTTCCGAGACATTAGTACGTCGTTGCGAGTCCAGCGGCGGTAACCGCGTAACGCAAGCAAGCGAACAAGCAAGCAACTCGGCAAGCAGCAAATTACTCTCGGATCATTTCCAGAATCACTGCCTCGCGATATACGGGACGCGATTTCGTTCACTCCGTCCGTCCGGGTCCCTGGTTTTCTTGCCGCGAAACACGCCCAGATGTAGTAAACCACCGCTATGCTTTTCTCTACCCTTTTCTCGACCGCCGCAACCTCGTTAGCGTGCACGCGCTAGGTGCATCTAGATCCCGGACTAGCGTGGTGTTAAATCGTTACTTTGATTGCGTGCGCGCATCCCGGACGCGTCGAGGGGCGCGGCGTTAAAGCGAATTTACGCGGCTGCATTCGAGCGATGAATCGTTTAGAATGAAATCATCGCGAGTAGGAAGGATATCGTGAATCAGGTGGGTAGGGTTTCCTCGAAAATGCGATCAGCGTGCAATGAGAGAGACGCGCACGCTCGTATTGTCCCTCAATCCGAGATAAATCATCCAAAGTGAAGTCATGCGGTTGAAGTAAATGCGTGACAAGAATTCCGGTTGCAATTCCGGTAAGAAGATAATGGTAACGATGAAAAATAGTAATGATTCGCAACATGATAAATTCTACCGATTACCCACACGGAAAAAAAATTTGTTAACTTGACTAAATCTTTTAACTACATAAAATTTATTTAGTTCAAGTATTTATTTATAAAATATATTATAATATTATTAATATGTTTAATATAAAATATATTAAATTTTATTTAGTTGAAAGATTTAGTCACACAAGTTAACAAATTTTTTTTCCGTGTACAATAAAAATTTTCCGATTATTCTCATACAATACAATTATATTACGTATCTGCTGTACTCATCGCGAGCGACATTCTTCGATAATTTGAGACCCTTAGCAGATATCGCGTTAACGACATACAGAATTTCTTGTTGCAAAATGAAGGTGTAGAAGCGCCTTAAGGGACTTGGTTCGCCGAGCACCTCCGGCTATGCACGGCCGCTTTTTCGCGCGGTGCGAATTTGAGTAACGCCGCGCCTCTCATTCCCGGCTTCTCTCTGATGTCGTGCACGCGGCTTCTTATCCGGCTTCTCCTCCTCCCTTAACGAGATCGAAAGTGTGCGAGAGAGCGTAGGGATAACGCGGGAATTAAGAGGGATAAATGGGTACGAAGAAGCGCATCCAGCCGCGCTTCTAATGAAGGCAACATACGTGGAAAGCGAGATTTTTACCCGGCTCCATTGGCTCCAACTCGCGGCGGTAGTATGCGAACTTGGTGCGCAAATGCGAAATGCGCGGATTACACACGATTACGACCGGAACGCAGTGCTGCCTTCATTGTTGATTACCTCGCTACTGCAACCTTTGCTACATATCAGTATAATGCATAAGGAAGATTGATGAAGGAAGGAAGAAGTTGTAGTACTTTCTTACGGAGGCTGAATTATCACTGTGAAATGCATTATTATATCTTTATTAATTTATTTACGCGATATAAATTTTTATCGATAAAATTCACATCGTATTGATGTTGATAATTTTATATATACCTAAATGTCTCAAAGAAACTGTAACTCGGTCGCGGAGAGCATAGCGAACGCATTAAATAATTTCTAGCATCTTTTAGCTAAAAATAATATGGAAACTGATAACAGCACGCAGGTAAGAACATCTAAGAGTAATAATTTCCATACATTTCATTACATGACAGCATCTCCGTAAAGAGATATCGACCATATCCCATTATACCCCGGTGATCCCATTATGCCCTACCTTCCCCTACAAAATATATTAGTTTACTCTTCCTCTTTTTCGACGACATTGGAAATAAAATCGAAGGAACAAAATACTCCGGAAATAACTCGCTATAGTGCTTTCTTATTGTATAGGGGTAGGGGAGAGAGGGAAGCATCTTTCTTCGCAGAGAACGCAGTCGGACATAATTGCTATTTATCGCGTGCGAGGCCTCGCAATTGTATCACGTCGACTACAGTTCCGCAACGCGTTATATTACCGTATTTTAGCGCGTCTTTTCCGCGAGGATGTCGTTTATTGTGCTCGCGAGACGGCGATAATGCGTTGGCCGCGATCCGGTATACCCTCGAGCGTAAATGCACGAAACTGCTGAAGCTCTTGCGAATCAGCCAACTGGCGACGATATTTCTGCGTGACGAGCGTGCAGCATCCGAGATACGACCGTCGTGATTTCGCGGTCAGTTCGCAGGATTAGATTCGGCGGATTAGATTCGCTCGCGCCGTTCCCACGGAATTATACAGAATGATTCTGGCAAAAATGAGACTATCTCTCGTATCTAAGGTAAGAGAAACGGTAAAGAAAGATATTGCACGGTTTAGTGAGATGTAACTTCTTACGGCTCTGTTCTTCCCGCAGGTACAGCATGCATTTATAAGGTACAATCGTTGCTTTTTTTAAATTAACTGGGTATCTTTTGATACCCAGCGTTTCTTTCTGCCCTTTTTTCTCCATCGAAACTAAACTCTCGAGACGTCAATTATTTATGTAGGTATAAAGGAGTAAGAAGTAAACATTTTTCAAAAATGACATTTTTGCATCTTTACCTCGTAATATAATCACTAAGAATTATAAAAAATTATCGTCTAAGTTACAAGATCAAAAGATATGCTGGATATACCTGACAATTTAATTTCTCCGGGCATCGCTCGCCGTCGTCTCTCGACGTGTACAATCTTTATCATCATCACCCGCTAATGACGCTCGCCCGAAAATACCCGCGTTAAATTTAGCGGGGAAGCAATTTCCGACACGTCACATGTGCGCGCTGCTACTGTTAACGGGCATGTAACGGGAGAAAACATGGGTAGCAGGAACTTCCCTCGGTTCCCGGCGGTATGGCAAATGTTTGACTAACGTAGAAATAACAGCGCGGACAAAGAAAACTCGGGCGAAACTTCATCGCTTCGGCAAACATTTAATTAAATCAACAGCCGTTTTCTTAAATCAACAACAATCCAAGTTGAAAACAAGTCGCCGTAGCACCCTGCCTTCTTCGCGATATTGTAGTTTTCCTTAAAGTGAAATTGGAACGCGGATGTATATACTCGGGTTAAGTCTTCTGACGAGTAGTGTAATGCAAATGTACCAATCGCGGTCTTTGAATAACGATTTATGTGAACATTTATTTATTATTTAGGACTCGAGATAATCTTCACGAAATTATATAAAATGCGAGTTGAGAGGATGCTCCAAAAGAATTAAATCCTTATAGTAGGTACACGGAAAAAAAATTTGTTAACTTGACTAAATTTTTCAACTAAATAAAATTTTTTTAGTTCAAGTATTTATTTATTTAACTTAAACATTATTAAAGAAATAATCGTTTGCTTCGCCAGTAATAATCAAACAAAGTGATTAAGTTGAACGACCCAACTGGCCAATTTTATTATTAAATTATAGTAATTTAATAATAAAATTGGCCAGTTGGGTCGTTCAACTTAATCACTTTGTTAAACATTATTTTTATTTAATTTAAACATATAATATATTATATGTTTAAGTTAACAAATTTTTTTTCCGTGTAGTTTAAAAGAACTAGAAAAATCACACATAAAAATATTAATGAGCACTAAGATTTGCTATGACCGTATTTGGCCGTTCTCGATTTTAATTGTTTGAGAGAGAGAGAGAGATAAATCCTTATAGTTACAATATTATTTATCGCTTTTATGAGAAGTTTAAGAAAAAAGTTTTTAATCAGCATAAATCACTCTTTTTTTGCGCCGAAGAATATCTGTGATTTATATCGCAGCTGGGGGCAAGAAGTCACTTTCCTATCTCATCTCGTCTTTCGGACCTCGTAAAACTAACGTCAGTTGAAAAAAAGAATTTTATAGATAGAAAGAAACTCGCTCATGAAAGGTTACGATACCTCTTTTACCGCGTGGACCGCGAGAGATGCGGAAGATAAAACTGGAGGTGATCGGAAAATACGGGACGGACACTCCGGCGTTGCGGGTCGCAAATTCGTTTTCAATACCGCAGAGCCGTGTCCGAACGCATTAGTGCTCTCCCCGCGCCCTCCCCACGGAAACGACACTCGGGGGAGGTCTTTTTATTTTCAGGAGCACGTATAACACACGGCGGCCACCGTATACGCGGTGTGTCGCAGTTAGCCGGCCACGGCGATCCGTTACTCCGCGCTACCAGCTGGCCGAAACCGTCGCGCACTAACGACTCACTAAATTTCATCGCGCTCGCTCTTATACCCGTGGCACCGTCTCGCTTTTTTAATTCGTTTCGCTTTTATTTCGCTTCCCGTAACTCTTCGCGATTTTTTCCCGTCGCTTTTGCGGCTTGCTCATGCAAGCCCAAGTCGTATACCCCTTCTCTGGTCGACGTTCGCTTGTCTTGCACGTAGACGTCCATGAGGTCTTCCGCTCTCGAAATTTTTTGAACGTGCGCATAAAAGATATTTTACGTAAAATGGTCGTTAGAACAAATCTTTAATAATATTTTAGTCTTCGATTTAATTGTTAAAGTATTTAATAAAGAATCTTCCAAATTGATTCCGATAACGTAGTGTTTAACAGAATTATTTATTTATTAGTCGACTCCAACTGGCCATATATTGATTACAAAATAAAAAACCGATACTACGTTTCGACCCTTGGGCAGGTTTGGGTCCTTCTCAAGTAAACACTGAAATGATGTTTCAATTTTGGTCGTGAACAATGATAATGTAATAAAGTACAATGTAAGGATTGTGATGTTTCCTATGTTGGACAAACAAAGAGACAACTAAGGACTAGAATTAAAGAACATAGAAATAATATAAAATTAGAAGAATCTAGACACTCTGTGATTTCGGAACATATAATAGAACATAAGCATGAAATTGATTGGGGAAAAAACCAATATCCTTGATTCGGAATCTAAATATAACAAAAGATTGGTTTCTGAGATGTTACATATCAAAGAACAGAAAAATGGAATCAGTATGCAAAAAGACACGGAGTGTTTAGATGGATCTTATTATAATTTACTTGAGATTGTTTCAAATATGTAATAATGCGAATAGGTCGTTATTTATCAGGGTGAACTTTAGCTATATTTATATACATCACGTATGTCCTATGTATCATTTGTTGTCAAGGAATCGTAAGAGCAAGATGTATTTTATAACTGTGCAGACAAAAATTCCTACATACTCTATTGTAAGTTAAAAATTATACTTATATTATGCTCCAACATTGAATTGATAACTATAAGTTTAACTTATAACGCTCAAGTTGAGATTGACATCTTTTTAATGACATCAAGTGTGAATATATCTATAAAAATTTAAAAATTATAATTGACTTATTGACAGGTGGATGAATTTTATACAATGGACTCCACTTTTTTCACCATCGAATGAAGAAAGGTCAAAAACTTGCGAATCGACATCCTCAATATTGAAACGAATTTTATTAGGTGAGACAAATTGTAGATTAGGGATTGTAACATGCATTGTTATAGGAATATTTGTGTTCGGATTATCAACCTTTTTAATTATTTAATTTCTTTTTTAATTGCATACTCAACGACGTTATTTAATCATTAGACTGAAGACGACTGACAAGTTGTAAATTAAGTCGAAACGTCTCTAGATTGTTTTAACTTTGAATAAATGTTTTATTAATATATTTACCAACTAATAATGGCTCGTTTTATTTGACCTATTTATATTGCTGATCTATTATTTAGAAATACGAGCGAAATACATTTATTAAGGTAATGTAATAATGTAATAAATGTGGTAATATAAGTAGTGTTTAACTTTCGTGGAAGTCGACACTTACAGTAAATCGTAAGGAGAATTGGACATGAAGGAATCCGTCATTACAAATATTCTCACGGCATTCTGTAAAAATAACAAAAAGTAACATTTACTTTGTGACTCGTATATTCTTTTTTTTCTTCCTCTTTGTCTTCTTTAGAGAATATTTTCTTTTCCACGCAATTACATCGAATGCCTTAGTTTTAAGGTATATTCGAAAGAAACGTCTTGAAGGACATTTACATTTAGCATCCCTCGCCATTGCAAAAAGCCGCGCGATGCGACTTACTCGTAGTCTTCCAAGCGAGAGAGACGTCTTACTTTGGAAAGCGCACACAAAACGCGACTAATGCAATTTACGCTCGCGAGGCAATGTGTTTGTGGCGCAAAAAGACCCTCATCGCACCGGGGATTACCGCGCTGCCTCGTATCGTCTGTTGTTTGCAACATCTTCCGCCTTTCGCGCGGAAAACGCAACGCCATTGTTGCTAACGTTGTTTTTTGTTTTCCTTACGCGCGATCTTGTTTTTCGCCCTTCTGAACTTTAAAACTCGCCAACCTGCGAGCGGAGAACGGAAAAAATTCCGCTTCGCCATTATGAAATAAAAGTAGCCGCAAATTTCAATGACCGTCCTCGGCACGGAAAACCAGGAGCTTCCTGATATCGCGGCGCGCCAAAGCTTTGTTCTAATAAACCGGGATACACGTTTTGTCGTGAAAATAAAGTTCTGAGAGGCGGAACGAAAATTTAACCTGGCCATTTTTGAGCGCACGCGTGGCGGGAACTTTTCCCGCGAAAACGCTTCTATCAGAGCTCTCACCGTATACACAGCTGCTCTCGTTATTTTCGTGTGTGCAAATTTTTATATCGTCTCTCTATTCTTCGCGCCTTTAACCTCTCGAGTGTTAGAAAATATATTCGCTTTTGTGCCAAAAATGCTTTCAATAAACGCGTTATTGTATCTATACGAAAACTAAAAATATCTTCGGAACCTTTTAGGTCGCTGAATATATATCTGAAAACAAAGTAAAAATAGTTTTAATTTAAAATGAAAAAAATCGCTTGATTTTATATTAAACGATTTTGCGCGGAAAATTCCGGAATAATATTGTCCCAATTTTCAAATTCGAAATAGCTTTAAAAATATGGAGTAAAAAGTCCGGAAAGTTGGAAAAAATCTTGATCTCCTATTTACACTCTCCAAATATGAAATCTTGTTTATAAACGGCAAAATTTACTTTCTTCGTAAGAGCATTACTATAATAGCATTAATATTTAGTGGATTTAAAATAGCGAGTGCGCTATGAGAATTCCTGGGAATTCGCATAATACACTGAAAGAAAGGCTTGGTTATAAAAATCCTGGCTTGGTTAATGTTACCAAGCACCTTGGTAAAATAATTTCAACTAAACGTATAATAAGTATTACATAATTTAGTTGGCTCAACTAAACGAAATTTGCTCTTATAATTATTACAAATGTTTATAATTATTACAAAATGTTTTGTTATTATTATTATAATCGGTAATAATAATCAAATACTTCAAAAAAAGTATTACTAAATGCCATCTCACAAGTTTACCAAGAATTTTTTTTCAGTGTACTAATAACATTTATATTAAATGCACTTTTCCTACACGCGCAGAAGAACTCAACAAAACTTCTGCACGACGACGGGAAATGTTCGATAAGCTGGTATGCATTCGTTTAGGGCATCGTAACGTTCTTAATCTCGCCGACAATAGCGGCGTCTCTAGGAACCGTCAACCTTAGGACGAGTGCAATCGTCAGACGCCGCGCCGGTTGGGACGAGAGATGAGCTCATTTTCCATTTTCACGTCCGCGCCGTTACGTACACACGGCCGTTGGCTCGTTTGTGAAACGGAATATCCACTGCCGCGGCATAACGTTACGACGCCGGTGGACTATACTAACGTACGTTTTTGAACGGTCCCGGCATGAAATTTGAGCGCGTCGGTCTCGGGCCGCGACCGGCTTTGAGCACGCGCGCTGATAATTCCCGGGAGATAAGTTGGATCCCGGCTTATCGTCGTTTTATCGCCCGCGTAACATTGTTACAAATTAACCTCGCGGATAAACATCGACTGCCGCGAACGAGCCTAGCACGACTGACATTTCGCTATGCGGCTAGATGGATTAACGTTCCACATTTCGTCCTGCTATTTTCGAGTTGATGTGTCACGAAACGTGTGGACGCAATTCTCTCTGCAGGTAATATTTTTTATGTTAATATCAAAGAGAGAAAATAAATGTGAATAAAAACTAAAAAGCATAAATATAGTACATATGTACATTTTCGATGTTTAAATATAGAATTATTTTTTCTATCTTTTAGATTCAAGACTAAACTATTTCTCGCGATTTTTTATATTACACTGAGAAGAAATAATGGTTGCAATTACCATAGTTCATAGTTATTTTCAGCCCCAACTATATTTTTATAATTGTTTTAACCATGACTGGCAAAACATGATTGGCAAAACTATGCAAATGAAGTTATTATTACTAACAGTATAGCAGTATTGACAATAAAAAAGGATCTTCTAACCATAATTATTTTACTATGCAATTATAGTCATAAATACCAAACTTTTTTCTCAGTATATAAGAAATACAGTATGCAATGCTAATTAATAATCCATATTAACATATCTACACTGGTCAGATCAATTCACGTTTTTCATTCTCTTGTTGGAGTGTTAATCGCTGGCTCTATAGATAAAATAAAAGAAAGAGTTTCATTCTCTCTCCAAAAAGCTGAACGTCGAGGAAGATCCTCCTTCCGCTCAAAGCTCGAACGTCCGCGATTTGACTCCGTCAAGCCGATTACCCGTGGTATCCGTGATCCGATCGATGCACCTGAGACCCGCAGGAACTGCGAATGTCGCCGGCGGCTTAATGAATGTTACCTCTCGGCCTGTGTCGAGCGGGGAGAGAAAGAGAGACGGCAAGCGAGAGGGAGAGAATGAGAGTAAGCGAGACGACTGATACGGTCGGGCGGGCGGGTCGGGCTTCGCCACGCGCTGGGGAACAATAACTTGGCCATCGTGAGCTGACGTGAATGCGGCCGGGGCTATTAATGTCCGATAATACGCTGTCATTGAATCGCGCGCGGACAATCAGCCCGCGGCCGGCCGTAATTTATGCGCGGCATTATGGCCGACGTGTGCGGGAAAGAAGAGGGAGCCGAACGGCGCCTTCGCCATGCACACGTCAATGGCTCGCTAATGAAACAATACGACCGATGCATCATCGAGATTCTCCCCATCCTTCTCTCTCTCTCTTTCTCTCTCTCTCTCTCTCTCTCTCTCTCTCTCTCTCTTTCTCGCTACGTATCTATCGCCCGCTCGCGATCCGTGTCTCTGTCCTTCTCCGATATTCCGCTCCTCGATCTTTCATTCCACCTCTCGCAGGCTCAATGCGTCTTTGTCCGCTGATGGCAAATTCGAGCAGTTTAACTGCGCATAATTTCCGGGATGCGATTGCGAAGGATGGCGTCCGGGCCGAGACGATGGAGAAAAATGACATTGTTTGATACGCGCTCAATCAAGTGAGGCATTAATAAGAATTTTTAAAAATGTTTGTATGATGGATAAAAAAGAACAATTAATTAAATAATTAGATTATTAAAAACGAAGGAGATTACACATAACTTTTAATTAACCCTTTAAGGCCCAATGTACATGATTATGTACATTCACTTTGAGTTCTTCCCAAATGTTTTCTATTGATAAAGTAGTGTTTCTGTCAGTATAATACTCTTGATCGATTCTATATGGAGCTAGATTTTCTATCTCAATTCGTAAAACAATGGTGTTCCCATTAAACAAGCCACTATTGTGATCGTTAATCGTAAATTTTACTCTAACGGAATTAAAAGCCTGGGTCTTAAAGGGTCTTAAAACTATTATGATTAATGAAAAATTAAATATATACAGGGTGAGGCACCTAACTCGACCACCTTCAATTACTCGTAAACTATTTGTTATATGAAAAAATGTTTCAAACAAAAGTCGTATGGTATCAAGGGGGACGTGCGGTATGATAATTAGTCTCTTGTTATTTTGCTTTTTTGTCGAGATAAGAAGGTCACTTTGAGTTTTTAAAATGGAATATGTGACATTTGATCCTGCAATTCGAAAGAATATTGAACACTGAGTAAAAACTATTCAAGTATATGGGTTCAAAAATCAACAATTACTGAGATACTTTTAAATAATTTTTAATGTAAGTAATGCTCAAAATGTTGTCCATTACAATCAATACAAGTGCGTAGTCGATCAATGAACGAGAGTGATACACGTTCAAGTGTTTCTGGAGTTACAACATTACATGCTCTAACGATACGGTCTTTCATGTCTTTAAGTGTCGTTGTGGTGGCATTACTTACATTAAAAATTATTTAAAAGTATCTCAGTTATTACTGATTTTTGAACCCATATACCTTAATAGTTTTTAGTCAGTGTTCAATATTCTTTCGAATTGCAGGGTCAAATGTTACATATTCCATTTAAAAAACTTAAGGTGACCTTCATATCTCAACAAAAAAGCAAAATAACAAGAAACTAATTATCATACCGCACGTCCCCCTTGATACCATACTACTTTTGTTTGAAACATTTTTTCATATAACAAATAGTTTACGAGTAATTGAAGGTGGTCGAGTTAGGTGCCTCACCCTGTGTAGTAATAAAAAGCTACATATATATAAATTTCATAAAATTCGATAACTCCATGAGAACTCTAAAAACTTAGTTTGTTCCAAAATTTATAAAAAATTTATTCTTCTAACTATATGACGATATAGGCATGTGCCGATGATTTCGGATTTACTCCCTTTCGCTTCTCAAGGTACAGATTTAATCATCCAATGTCCTCTGTCGCGATTCAACGAAGAAGCATGACGGGCAGCCCATTCCGTTCCGCTCGTTCTTGTGGTTGCGATGAGTGAAGTCGCTGTGTGCACTGTGTGCAGCATCAGGCTGCACACATTCGCCGAGGTGACGTTGCAGCTCCGGTTGTACCCGCCGTCGCCGTCGTCGCCGCCGACGCCGCGTCGCGTTGTGTGTAATACATTGTTGCATCTCGCACGTATGCCGAGAATCGTATGCATCGCGCCGCGTAATCCTTGGAAACAGCGGGTGCGCCCGCCACGGAGAAACGAGAAAAAGGAACGTGAGAGAGACGAGAGACGAGAGTCGCGCCGTTGCTCATGCATGCATCTTTTATATATCACCGTCCGTGCTTTCCTGTTGTACGTCTCGCTCGAGCTCGAAGCTCCGAGAAAGCGGAGCGCTTCGCTTTTCCGTCCCCATCGTTAGCTCTTTACCTAATTCGAATTTGCACGCGGGAGGAAACCTAACATTCCCGCATTATTGGGTTCTGAAAATAATTTTACGTGACACTTTGCGTGTTAAATTGCGTGTATTAACTGGCCGTAGGTTCTAGCGAAATTTACAAAGGACGTTTATTCGTTATTAAATAAAATTAGCCTGTACTTAAATTTAAAAAAGGAGAATTTTATTATATTAATTAAATTTTTTTAAAAAATGATTTTATCAATAATTAATAATTAATTAAATATTAATTTTTTCACGTAAAAATTGTCAAATTTTATGTAATTAAAATTTTTTGAAAAATATGCATACTCGAGGTGTGTGATTAGTTCTTTATATAATATAATATAATAATCGTTAACTGTAGTGCAACAGAATAACTGTTAAACTATATAATGGTTGACGACAGAAGTAATAATGCAATTAGTCATGTCATAATCATAGTTATCGGCGTCATAAATATGTAAATGTGCGCGATGTAGATGGTGCATTTTGCACGAAGTGATAATTACAGTCGCGTTGACTTATTCATTATAGGACCACTAATTAAGGTAATTGTTGCAATGTTCAATTAAGTTCAACGAAGAGTCGAGCGACGTTCGCACTGATTATGTTGCGATACGTAACCGTTGTTGAAATTATCGCTGATTGATAGCTGCTTCAATAAATATGACGGGCTAATTGGATGTCGCGATCGATGCTTGCATTTTTATTGATTTACCGCGTTGTATTATTACCGCAAGTTGCATTATTGCGTACGCATTCACTTCGAAATTTTACATTGTTAATAAAACATTACTTCATCTTTACATAATAACTACCCGCGATAATTGAAATCGTGAAATTGTTCGCATTATTTATACGATGCGGACATTTATTATTATTATTATTATTATTTACGTATAAAAATTTTACACAGCTTGACATTAAGGACTATATTTGTATAAAATAAAAATATCGCGATTGTATAAATGTAACGATGCGCCAGAGAACTTTAACTTTCTCAAATTTTCTTTAAGTCCCTGTCTCTCTCGTCTCTCTCTCTCGTCTCTCTCTCTCTCTCTCTCGTTCTCTTCGTTTAAGAAAGTGTTCGCGGATTACAAGACGAAGTTTATGCCGAAAGTGAGTTTAGCCAAATGAGAATTTACGATCTTCTGTACCAAAAAATTCTCGGCTCACCGCGCTTGAATCTGCCTCGCCGTCGACGGCGTTACCGTTACACGTGGCAAACCCATATGCACACACGTGTGCACACATATTAGCGCGCCGCTTTATACCCGCAAATCTAATTCCTTTCCTCTCCACTTTATGAGAACGAATGGATACGCCTTGCTCGCGCTCGTTTCGCGAGCTTTCGCCAGAAGCGAGCTTAAAGAACACCACTCTCTCAATTCGGTACGATCTTCCTTTTCCATTCTTTACGAGTCTACCTGTGCGCTTTCGCTCCCTTTTTTGCGTGCGCACGTCGTGTCCCGGAAAAGCCGGCAGTTCGTAGGAAGAATTTGCGCTTTAATAAATTTGGAATTGACCCTTCCTTTGCGAAGGTTTAAAGTCTTTCTATTTGCTCCTTGTAATCTTTTAAAAATTTCAACTTCGCGTATCTTGAAAGTTAACTTTCTGCCACCAAAAAATTCACTTAGAATGAATCCCGGGAGAATGTCCCATATAAACTTTTGAAATTCATTTCGTAAAAATGTTTAACATTCATGTTTAAAGGACGCTATTAGCAAGGAATTATATTTTCTTGAAGGAAAATGGTAGCTCTACAATTTACAACAATTTAATTCCCGGAAAATTGTTAATGTTAGATACCTAAATACGCATACGGAAATAATAATAATAATAATTGATTTATGAAAATATTCTCTAGGGAAAACAATTACTTTCAAATCTGTTAAATACTGCATCGCGCGTTTCTCGCGACAATCCTCTAAAATTACGGACGAAATTCCATTTTGCCGCGATAAGAGCTAGCGAAGCATCCGAGGGAACGTTCCCGCCGAAGAGGAAATAACATCGAGAGGGAAATACTGTTCAGGGGCTGAGAGAGGCTTTCCGTTCTCTCCTTCTCGTAGATAGAGGGAGTCCTCGGATCCTTCGTACCGTTTGCGGGACGATCATCGACATATAGAATGGACTGCGCGTTGCGATAGACAAACGCGCACAGGCTGTAGAAAGAGAGGTACTACATAGGAGGACTATGTTTGTCTCTTTTCTTGCAGGGCCGAAATAAAGTCGAAATAAAGTTGCAAACCTCGCGCATAATTTTTCCATGGAATAGTTTACATATTATTCTACTGTTTAGTTTTACACAAAAAACAATATAAATCCATTGTCTTTAAATATGTGATCAAGTATCGGATTATTTCGATAGTTACGGCTGTTTCGGATGATAAGCCGTTCCAGAGCAAGTTATTAGATGCTGAGTTCAACGCTACGTTACTGCGAGAATTTTGGAGGGGAAATCACCAATGAGATGATAGCAAAAGAGACAAACATATACCCGACTAGAAATTTATCCAGTGGTTCTAGTCAGGTTGACCTTATTTCGTTATCAGGTCCTGTTAAGGTAAGTTCATCAGAACCTGATAAATCATGTAACGCAGCACAGTAGTCGGGTCCTCATCCGGATATCGCTATCAGGTTTATATCGGGTTGAAATATTAAATCCTTATTGAGTACCTACTGGATCGGGTTCAATGGGATATTAGCAAAAAATATTAGAGTAAACTTGCTTAAATCGTACTCTTAAACCGTAGTTAAATTGTATTGTAGACGCAGGTACTCAATTTAAGCAAGTACTCTAATTAGGATATTAAACATCATAAAATTAATTAATAAAACTCAAAAAACCTATAGTTGTACAATTCTCGGCAGTAAATATCATTATATCGACAATGTATGTCTCTATATATAATTTTACAAATTAATTATAATCCATTGTAAAATAACATAACACATAAGGTAAACTACATATGGTCCGAATTTGGACCAGATGTGGGAAACCTTATACTGATATGATATTTAAAAAATATAAGGATGAAGGAATAAGGTCCTTAGTAGATACTAGTAATGTAAACCTAAAAAAATTAGTACTTTGGAATATCGGGATAACGTAAAAAAGTCCTAATGTGTTCCTCATTATTTTAACCCTAAAAAGGTCATCCATAATCAAACCTGATGAGGATTTTCTTAGGTTTACCTTATTCAGGATTACCTTACATCAACCAAGCTAGGTCCTTATAACATATGAGATAAACCTGACAACAAATTCTAGTCGGGTAGTCCTCCTATGTAGTACCTCTCTTTCTACAGCCTGTGCGCGTTTGTCTATCGCAACGCGCAGTCCATTCTATATGTCGATGGGGACGACCCATTCTCGCTGTTTTCAACCGCCGCGCCGCCGCGCGCCGCCGCGATACGTCCCGGGGCGAAGTTTTAAATGACCAAGTTTCGCCGAGGGAGACCGATGCATATTTACGCGGGCGTTCGTCGTAAACTCGTGAACGAGATTACCAGATAAAAAGCAATATCGGAGGCGCGCGCGCGATCGCGCGCGCCAGCCGGACGCTCGCCGGTTGAGTACAAAGTTGCCCCGCGGTGGCTTCCGGTAACGACGTTAGTTTATCGGCGGTAGCCGTGTAGCGTAGTAAGTGCCTCCTCGTTCCTCGCGAGAAAGCGGATACCCGGCTACCTGCCACGGAAAAATGGAAGCGTGAAAAATGCATGCGGTGATGCGCCGGGATAGATTTATCGACCGGTAAAGATACGGGGTACCGCGGCCATTTAAATGGTAATGGAAACGCGGTTTGTACATAATGTCGAGCAGAGCGCGGATCATAAATTTTAGATAGAGTCGGGTGTACGAGGTGTTACGCCACGTCGAAAGCGCGGGCTGATATCTCACCGACGAATAATTTGACAAATTCGAACATTTTAGATGAAAAGCGAAGAAACTGCGGCCAAAATAAGAAATTTAAGAACATATAAGACGTAGAATAAAGTAAAATATTAATAGATAATTGAAACCAGGGTTGCCACAGACCTGGAAAACTGGGAAAAGTCATGGAAATGGAAATTGGTTATGGAAAACTTTGAAAAGTCAGGGAAAAATACAAAAAAGCCTGGAATTTTGTCGCGCGATAAACATTTTTGCGTACTGTGCAGTGTTGCCAAAAGACCGTGGCCCTATTGTAAAGGAGATGTTGCAGGACGATGTTGCGCACGTCTGCCACCCTTTACCATCATAATTACAATTTTTTCAATTATTTTCTCATTTATTTTTTATTTACTTCTTTGCATTCCGAATTATGTCAGTAAACTAACTTTTAAATTTGTTTTGCTTGTATTAATATAAGCTATCTTTTCTGCAATTCCTGTTTCTAAACGTTAAAATTTAATGGAAAATTCTTCAATATTGTCTGGAAAACATGGAAAATCAGGGAATTTCAATTTCTGTGGAAATTCATTTTCTGTGGCAACCCTGGAAACATACAAACGCTGATTCTCTCTTATTTCAAATTTTCATTTCTTGATAATTTGTCGTCTCGGAGAAAAATTAATTATATCGGAACGACTTGTATTTTTTTGAAAGTCGTTACACTTATCAGTTGCTCGAAAAAAAAAAACGCGATAATCAATTACAGAATCCTTTGGAATAGGTGATAATTTACAATAAATTCTATTATCTCTCTCGTGAAGTTTATCGCGGGTTCCGGTGACAGGTGGAAGGATTTAAGCGACGGATTCAATATTGTCTGGAAAACATGGAAAAGTCAGGGAATTTCAAAATTTATTTTCTGTGGCAACTCTGGAAACATACAAACGCTGATTCTCTCTTATTTCAAATTTCCATTTCTTGGTAATTTGTCGTCTCGAAGAAAAATTAATTATATCGGAGCGACTTGTATTTTTTTGAAAGTAGTTTGACTTATCAGTTGCTCGAAAAAAAAAAAAAACGCGATAATCAATTACAGAACCCTTTGGGATAGGTGATAATTTACAATGAATTCTATTATCTCTCTCGTGAAGTTTATCGCGGGTTCCGGTGACAGGTGGAAGGATTTAAGCGACGGACCGTGGAGACGTGGAAGAAAAAATCGACAGTTTTTGCGAATTCGCATCGCGCGCAAATCGCGCGAGCGTTAAGCGCTAATAACATTAACGGTCCGGCGAGATTAACAGTTATTAAGAAACGTGAGAAAACCGATGTTCAAATAGTACGCTGCGCGTACTCGCGCGAGTCGCGGATATCTTAATAGGCGGGATATGAATAAGGCCTCGTCGCGGCCTCACCGGTAAATCCCGTCGTCCCGTCCCCGGGCGAACGGATAAAAAGGCGAATCTTTCAAACGAGCGCACGCACGGCGCACATATATCTCACGGCGAGGTACATACGTGTATACAATATACACACGCGCGCGTGCCTGAGTCCTCTCCATTCTCGACAGGCCGCACAATAAAAGCCCGAGCCGATCGCCCGAGTCTATCGAGAAATCAGCTCGGAAACGAAGTGAGAAAAAGCTCCGCGTTTCGCAAGCTCGGAAAAATTAGTCTTTTTTCAAAGCGAGCCTTCTCTCCGCACGATATTACGCGACATTGTTGACGACGGAAATCTCGAAGGAAATCTCTATCCACGGCGACGGTGGTGTATTATATAGCTTTCGCGGAGAGAGCTTGCAGGAGTGAATGCGGCTAACCCGTAATCTCCTGGTAATATTCGAGATTGTTCAAAAAGTAGGGCCTTTCCGCTGGAAATTTCGATCCCGATGCTCGGAGCTTGTATCGAGCGGGAGATAATTAATTTCATACAGTGTCTATGAATCGTCCAATGAAACGTTTATATGACATTTATACCGGAGAGAAATTAAATTTTAGATTAAATAACACATTACGCGCGCGCTTGATCGATATGCTGAATATGTATCGTGTGTTGCGGAAATACATTTTCTCTCGTGATATATTAATACCAGATTTTCATTAAACATCGCAACACAACAAATTGCGATTATCGACAACATCGTTCGGCAGAGAGCCTATCGCTCGTCGATGAAATCATCCTCGATGAGGCGTCATCCAGCGAATTTATAACAGGCTTAAGAACTTAAGCGGCTGAAAAGCCGCGATTGCGCGAAAGCAGTCCGTAAAATAATATCCGACTAAATTCTAAGCTGCGAGTTTTACGCTCGCCATGAATAAATAATTCGGGGAAGCTTCCCACGCGCGACGACGCGACGTATCTCGGGGGAGATTTCACTTTGTTGCGGCAGAAAAAAGAGGAAAAAAGAGAAAGAGAAAGAAAGAGAGATAGGTTCTCTTTTGCCGGAAAATCTCCATGTGTATATTTTCCAAGCGAACCGTAAAACTGGCGGCTTCATCTCGGTGACACGAACATGAATGCACGGACACGTGCAGCATGGACCACTCGTCAATGGAAACAAAGAGAAATGAAATTTGCGAAAATGTTTATGCCTTATAAGCATTTATTACGCCGTTTCTTTAGCTTCATTATTGTTATAACAATCCGAACAATTCCGATTGCACGGTTCCTTTTACAACGTAACGTGTTGTTACGCGACTCGCGTAAGGCTGGCGCCAGACTATGCGCGTTTTAGGCGAATATTCGTGATTCGAGCATCGTTTATCCTTGTTTATCATTTGATAAACAATAAGGATGACATGATTCTATTCACGAATGATTCGCGAAAACGCGCATAGTCTGGCGTCAGCCTAAAGCCCGTATCACACTATAAACTCCTGACTCTGACTCGACTATTAACTCGGGCTCTCGACTTATTGTTAGAGTCGATCAATAGAGTGATTCCTATTTTCGAGTCGGCAGTCAGAGTCGGCCGGTGCTTTGCTGTGATTGGTTGAATGATAGTCGGGAGCCCGAGTCAGTACTACTGGACTCAGTAGTCGAGTCAGAGTCAGGAGTCTGTAGTGTGATACGGGCTTAAGACTGACTGGGACCTCGAAGTTCGCGGGGTCCGCGCCTAGCTCGCGAGGGGAGGGGGTGTTTTTAGGAGGGGGAGCGGGTAATATTTAAAGAAATATTTAAGTGGGTAAGGACTGTTGCTTTGACCAGGCTTTATTCCAAGACGAGTACAGAACAGATTAGAGATTCGTTCGCTACGAGCAGCTGGCGAGAACTAAACTAAACATGATCAAGAGGGATCTTCGTACAATTGAAAGAGGCGGAATTTTGTTAAATATTAACCAATAACGCGACGTGTTTTGGCATCGAAAATACCGATTGGTACGGTCTTTTAGAAAGAAAGGAAGGGATGAGGATCGGTACATGGTGCGAGGGTTTGTTTGAATAAGAGTAATAACAGATAGTGGATCGGCATTTTAGGAAAGAATCTAACATAAGCAAAAAATGGGTCATAAGATAAATGAGTCATAAAGTAAGGGTCTAAACTAAACAGATAACAGGATCATGGTTTAGGAATTTAGGTACTGTTTGTAGAGAAGGGTTTTGTTTGTAAAAACTAGAAGAATAGAAATACTTTACGGCACGTAACAGTTCTCACTAGATCCGAAGTCCGTCATTTCGCATCCTTACTAGTAAAAATCCGAAAAGTATGTATATATTTTTCGGGTTTTTACTAGTAAGAACGCGAAATGACGGATTTCGGGCATTTACGGTAACATATACATATACACTGAGAGGAAAATTTATGATATTTGTGACTATAATTAAATTGTAAATAATTATGGTTAGGTGCACCATTTTTATAGTTATTACTACTACAATGTTAGTAATAATAACAAAAAAATAGTTACAAATACCCTAATTTAACTACAATTATTATAGTTAAAAAAGGTTTCATATAATGATTATTAATAATAATAAAGTATAATAATTAATAATTATTATTAACTATAATAATTATTGTTAAATTGTGGTATTTATAACTATTTTTTGTTATTATTACTAACATTATAGTAGTAATAACTATAAAAATGGTGCACCTAACCATAATTATTTACAATTTAATTATATGAATATCATGAATATCATAAATTTGTCTCTCAGTGTATATATATATATATATTTAATAATGCTTAATCGCTATCATATTGCTATAACAATCGCTTACAAATACGTTTTATTTTGCTATTATCTCAGCAAACATGTAACAATTTAAATTACAGCAATACCACAGAAACAATTAAATCGGTTTTTATCACGAACAACAATCGGAACGACAGTCGCGCATAAACGTTTATTAAAATATCACGCTAGGCATAGCTGTGCTTTCTGAATTGAGAAACGCGCTTAAGAAGGCCTTTTGTGCGGCGCGACACGACGCCCGTCTCGGAAGCTGCGCGAGAACGAAAAGCACCGTGCCTGCATATAATCCCCGAAGATAAGGTCGCTTTCGCCGCCAGAAAATATATTTCGCCGCTGACACGCGGGAAATTCCCGCAAGTATTAAAACATCTTATCTCGTGGTCGTGCAAAAGTGCCGGAGAAATTCTCCGGTTCGAACGGCCCGACGACGTTTCCCGCTTGCTTCGAGTGGCTTTCATAAGACAGCTTAAATAGCTGTTTTATAACAATTGGCTTCGAGATAAACGGTACATTACCTTTCCTCAATGTAATATTTTAATCTCCCCGTTCAAAATTTTTATAACAGTTCGAACTGAGATATAAAAATCAGAAATTTTTCCCCGAGGTGACTGTAATGTATCGACGTCGAACAACTCTGCGCAAGACTTCTGTAATCAAAATATACACGCCGATTGAAAAATTTGTTAAAAGCGTCTGCTGCAAAGTTTGTTACGAATGCGATCGACAGGTACACTGCCAGTCAAAAGTGGATACACCTTTCAAAACACCAAAAAATCTACAAATATCCAATTTTAATAAAGCCTTTTGTATTCAAATAACTATCGTTTAACACAGACTACTTAAATGATTTAAATAAAGCAAAATTAACTTCAATATAAGGTAAACGTCCCAGGACATAAGGTAAACGTCCCAGTGACCGGGCATGAACCTGTATCCGGACACTTACACAAAAACTTATTATTATTAATCTCAAATGCTTCTATATGTAATCTTTAAATGTTTAAAGATTATAATTAAATTTTAATAAAAACAAAAATTATACAATAAAAAAAGCATTTGAGATTAATAATAATAAGTTTTTGGTGTAAGTGTCCGGATATAGGTTCATGTCCGATCACTGGGACGTTTACCTTAATACGCTTCTTACAGAGACTGGTTAAACTTTCTTTTCGTCGAAAAATCCACCATTGGCTTTTATAACCATTTCCCCTAGTCGCGGTATTCTTTGCACCAGTTTGTTGATAGCATCTTATCCCAGGGAACTGCACGCGTCCTGTAATTCCCTCCAAAGTTCTGTTAAAGACGATGGACAAAGTATGTGTATCTTTCTGTCAAGCTCCTCCCATAGAAGCTCGATGGGATTGAGATCTGGCGATTGTGGTGGCCAAATCATATTCGTAAGCGTACCATCGGCTTTTTTTTCGATATTTCGAAAATTTTAATAGATATTATTGTAAATGAGTTTATCGATTCATTAATAATAGAAAAATCCTTTTTTGAGCTGATTGAAGTTCTTGGTAAAACTGCTGGAATAAAATAAATGCGAGTGTATCCAAACTTTTGGCAGTGTATACGCAACTTGGTCCACGACTTACAATATGCAGGGATGCGTAACGGGTGAAAGGGGGGGGGGGTGAGGGGAAATTAAAAGTCACGCGGCGTGCATGACGGACGGCGACGTGCACGGTGACTTGAAGCACGACGGATGTCGAACGTTGATATCGACAAGTATTAATATCAAGCGCAAAGTCGAGGTCGTTGCGCGCGACAAAACACCCTTTCTCTCACTCTTCGTTCCTCCGTGCCCATCGTTGATCGCGAGATGGGTCGTTGATCGGGGAACTGTCGATAGGTGTTTGCAACTTGCAGCGGTGTTTCCGTGAGCGTGCCAATAGCACGTCGGAGACGCAGTATTATAAGATAATCGACTGCCAACCTTTCTGCAGTGTCTCGATGCCGACGTCGACGTTTAAATTGCGCCTGCACGAACGTGAGTTTCGCGTCGGGAATGACGTGCCAATACCGGGAGCGAGATTTTCGCGAAGATTAACCAGCCCATAAAACTCTCAATCCCGCAAAGGAAAAATATGAAAATTCTCTGCTCTTTATACCCACTTCTGTTTGCGCCAAGACATTTCATTTCTCCGCATTTGAAGCTCTCGAATTACAATTTCTAATGTCGAAAAAAAAAATTAAATTAAATCTCGGAAATTTAATATTGATTCAGTGCAATTTAAACGTGATATTGGAAAATGACTCGATCGTCAAATTTTAAAAAAAATCTTGAGAGTAGGTACAACAAATATTTATAAATGGTAACTACGCGGAGCTTTCGTTCGAGCTCTCGTTGTTGCAACGGTCGCTGAGATAGGGATTTCTTTTTTATTCGGCTCGAAAGTAGGCGGAAGGCCGATTTATCGGCGATAGGCGCGCGTTATGGCACGGATGGAGAACGGGAAAAAAACGAGGACCGGGAAAAGGCCGAGGGGTCGTCGGAACAGTCGAACGGGCACAAAAGTGCATTGCGGACCCCTCGTTAACGCCGGGCGGAGACGATGGAGGGCCATTAGTCCGCGTAATTGGCCGTCCCGTTCGTTGTCTCCCCGTCTTCCATTCGGCCAACATTTTCCAAGCGACGCCGCGCCGCGGCAAACATAATATCCGCGTGGGCATCGAAAAGAGGATAAAGTGCTTACCCCGGTTTGCAGCACGGCCGGGCTGGATTAATTGCCCGCGCGTGTTTGAACGTGCAACGCGCGACGGAGGGACGACGCCGACGGTCGCAATAAACCCCGGGTGATTTGCAGGTTTTGCGCGTAGCGGGCGCGGATTGTTTTAATCCGCCGCGCGAGTGGGAAGACGCAAAACGTTCTTGAAAACGGCGGCGCGCCTCGTTCGCGCGACGGGACGATCATCGCGGGTGACGTATCGCCGGCTTATTCATTTGCATATTACAACCAGCCTCCCACGGTTGTAATCGCGGTAACCGTAATGGCGTGCCTTCGAAACGCAACAAAGTGTACACAGGGTTATAAATTATTCAGTTAAATCCGCACTATGTGGTGAGCAACGAAAGAGATTCCGTTTACACGCGCGCGCGCGAGCGTAGATTATATTTATTTAATCTATGTAAATATTTGAGCGAAATTGACGCTCGCCCCTAAAATTCTGTCCGTAAAAAGTCAACTCCGAATAGCACATGGGAATTAAACGGAGGAAAATCAATATTGCGCGTTCGTGAAACGTTAATTTGTGTAATTTTTATTTAAATAAAAAAACGGATTAAAGATAGCACGGAACATTGTCTTTCCAATTTGCTGAAGAATTTATAGATAAAAGTTAACTAGGTTATATCAATATCTGAATACATAATTTAAATCCATTTTAGATGATCTGTATTTGAAAAAGATTTCAGGATAGAAATATAATTTTATATGCCGTGTATTTTATTCACGGTGAAGAAAAAGGTCGTGAAATATCTCGAAAACAAGACATTTTGGAATAAAATGTTTCATACAAAAGTTGTAGGGTTGAAAAAGATCTATTTACTGATGATATCAGTTAGACTTTGGGTGGCGTCGCCAAGGTCAGGACAAGGTCACCTTGAATTTTTTAAATGAAATCCCCTATTTTTTATTGCATATTCTTATAGCCCTCCTCGAGACCTTTTCAAAACACTTCCAAAAATTGTCTTTTGCATAAGTCGTTCCGGAGATACAAATCTTCAAAGTTTATAATATTTTGACATAAAATATAAAATATCTCGTAAACTATTCATTGAAGAGCAATCATATGTTTTCCTTGCACCAATTGATTTATCTCAGTATTCTACGCATAAAAGTATTAAGGTAAAGTTATCAAAAAATGAATAATTTACGAGATATTTAATATTTTATGTCAAAATATTGTAAACTTTGAAGCTTCATGTTTCCGGAACGACTTATGCAAAAGACAATTTTTGGGGATGTTTTGAAAAGGCCTCGAGAAGGGCATATAAGAATATGCAATAAAATGTGGGGGCCGTGTATGCCCCTATAAAGCGGCAGCCCGGCACCACGATGTTGCTGCGAGCGCGCGAGCGCGCTTTCTCGCGATAGTACTTGGTCGCACGGATAATTGAATGATCAAACGAACTCTTGTGAAGTTCGATCATAATTATGCGTTTACTTTCGTCCGAGTAGAATATGTAGTTGTGATCTTATCCAACCCCTCGCAACAAGCAGTTCAAAGCCCTATTTAAAACCAAAGTCGTCCGACCGAGGGGGCCACCGGCGCTCACGTCGTCCGCCATGTCATTGTTTAAAGTTAACACAAATCATGTCTTTGGGTACAGCGAAGATTTTTCTTCCTGCGGGATGAAGGGTGGGAAGGTCCTACTCGGA
>NJRP01000047.1:446017-513903 GCA_003063835.1 Aphaenogaster floridana
ATATTTTAATTCTTCAAATGTTTTTCGTGTTATGTAAAATTTTCGCGACACATAAAATTGCAAATAGAATTTTGTCCTGACACTTAACCAAAAACAGGTTTTGATTACAATATCTGATACAACTGACAAGATCATGGGCGACATAGTACTTTATTTATTACGTCAGGTTTGCGCGTCGAGAATGAGCAGCGCGCGCGAATCGACGAGATATGTCGAATATGTCGAATATTATTGCATCGCGTATTTTATGTACACGCAATTGTTACAAGGTCGCGTCTAGTCGCGGGGTACAAGCGCATGGGCGCCCTTACAACTGTAGGAATACAGGGACGTAAGGCCGATTATTGATAGCAGATCGGGATAAATTACGAGAACAGTGTGGAGCGGCCGTGGATTAGCATGCTAAATGCTAGGCGTGGAAAGCGAGGAATCCCGAGTTCAAGACGTAGTCGGCTCCGTTATTTTTTCCGTCTCTTACACAACTTTCTTTAAGGGAGGGCATCTTGTTTTGCGATTCTTTTCGCGTGATTCTTACGCGTCGTAAGTGAATTGATATCGGGAGTGTCGCGAATCGGGGGACGCGTTTGCCATCCCATCGCGCAATTTTCACTCGCTCCGACGGTAAGCGTCATGGCATACAAAAAAACGTACCTACGCAGTAAAACTTAAACTTAAGCGAATCGACCAATCACAATTGAGACTTAAGAACGCCACACAGAAATAACAGTTTTGCTGAAATGTTAAAAAATTTAGCCAGATACAGATCTGAAAATAATTATGTTGGATCATCCAAAATAATCATGTAGGACGCTGAAGCATAATGACAATGCTGCAAAAAGTTTTGACATCCTACCAAACAGCTTGAGGGTCCTACACAATTATTTTGGATGGTCCAATATAATTATTTTCTGATCTGTATCTGACTAAATTTTTAGATATTTCAGCAAAACCGTTCTTTCCGTGCATCTTAAAACTCAAAACTTATGATTGGTCGATTCGCTTAAGTTTTACTGCGTACGCTTTGTTGTATGCCATGGTCCTAAGTCGCGCGTGCGAACATCGGGAGTGCGTGGAATACGTGAGGAAAGATCGCGCGCGTGATTGTAATCGGTCGCGAACCTGTTTACGCGCGCGCGGAGTGTCGCGAGTCTTGATCCAGCGCATCCGAGGATTACCACTTTCCACGTCCCGGATCACGGGATCGAATGTACGTTGTGTGTGGATCGTCGAGAGATCGTCGTCGTGTTGATTAAGATTAGCATCACATTAAAATGATAAAATCTCGCCGAAGCTGCGATCGTGTTTTGAAGTCCCATGTATCTGATGTATCTTTTAAAAAGTATAATGTAATATTTTCATTACTCTCTTTTGAAAAAATAACATGGATACATATTTGATAAAAACATTGGAAACGCGTAAAAACGCGTATAAAAATATACGCGATAATTAAAATTCTACTTAATGAATTTCGAGTAATTGCGTTTGAACCCCAAAGTCTGTTAATTACCTTCTAAAAGCGCTATAAAATAAAATAATATTATTTTTGCTTTTTAAATTTATATTGGGGATGAATTTTCATGGAGAAAAATGTAGATTTATAATATTCGAAAACATTATTTATTTTATTATATTTCTTTGAGAGAGATATTTTTTTAGGAATTAACGAACATATTACAAATCCGATACTCTTGTGGCTCGTGAATTTTTATATCTGTGGTCGATACTTTAACGTGTTAGCGCATGTTATGAATCATACATATGTTAACATATGTTACGAATTTTTCTACCGTATCGAGTCTCTAAATGCACGAGTCGCTGTAATTCCCCGTATGGTGAGAAAAAAATAGAAAAACGGATATCAAAGCGAGGGGGAGCCCGATAATTGGCGTAAAATCGCCATTTGCTCGATCTCGTTTTCAGCGCGTAATAAAGCGGTTTTCGTACTTCGTGGAGAAGCGGCGCAATTCATTCGAAACGGCGGCGACACGGTGACGTACCGATCAAACTGCCTTTAACCAAAGACGCTCCATTGATTTGCGATGAAGACGATCCATCCGATCGCGGGGTATCTCTCGGGTCAGATCGGTGGCGCATAAAAGTTCCCAGGTCCCCCGCGCGTTCTCTCGGCTCCGTCGCGGTCGCCGATAAACGACGAAAGTTCCAGCAGGTTGCAGTTTCTAGCCAGTCAAGCGAATCCGAGGCGGCGAATCCGCGAATCGGCCGCAGGTTCCCATGCCATTACTGCGCCTCGCGTTACTTTTGCCTCCGACCAGGCAGAAAGCGGGACACACGCGAAGATCGTTTCTTTGTAGAGAGACTTTATCTTATCGCGTATATACTGCGTAGGCGAATTGAGATATATGTTCAGGTGATGTTGCGCGAGAGAATGCAATTTTGCGAGGGCATGCCGCGAATATACATAATTATGCAGGATAAATATTGAAATAACTTACAAAAATAACTTATTACTGAATATATAACTTACGGAACTAAATTTCAAAAAGGAGCGAGATAATATTTAATTTCTATTAAATCTCGAATAATAATTCTTTCTAACTTGCATATGCAACATAATACGCGTGAGATAAAGGATTCATTCTCTTTGTTTCCTGCCAGAGAGGAATATAATTTGAGATACAGATATAAATAACTGTCGCTACAATATTTACACACAAAAATAAATTTGATATATCTTAAAAAATTAGTTTTAATATTACGGTTGATATTTATTATATATGGGTTTATTTATTGTCGTATAATTATTTAATTAAATAAAGATAATGTATAAGGCTCAACAAGACTTAAAATCAACGAAAATTAATAGGGCATAAAGAGCCAAGCTAGATAATTAGTGCTAATAATAACATAGAATAAAGTTAAATATAAAATTTAATATACGTTTCGACCCTTAATTAGGTCATCTTCAGTATGATTATAAAACGAAAACAAATTAGGTCGTCACAAAGAATAAATTAAATTATTTAATGTTATTAATGTATATTATTAATTATAATAAATTATTTATTATATAAATTCTATATTTACTCTTCTATTTTTACGTCAAGGAAGGGTAATAATACTCGAGCGCGGCGTGAATCATTTTAAATTGATTTCTGATTCCTTATTAAAGACTTCGCAATGAGAAGCGGCACATTTCTCTTTCTCTCCCTCTCTCTTCGGAGCGGTACTTACGTCGCGGATATTATATTAACATTTTATTAAACGTCGTCTCCCCGATCCGACCATCGCCGGTGAGTTAAAGGGGCCGATTTGCATAGTCATGCCGCGTTATAAGCTCGGAAAGCCGCGCCCGGTAACCGTCGTCGCTTCGCTCATCGTCTCGCGTTGCTGGCCTGCCGCTAGTTCGTATCTACGCTCTCGCAGAGTACTCGCATTACAATACCGTTTGCAACTAGCGCGTGACTTATTACTCTGAGCCGAGAAGTCATTCCGGAGTTCAAGCGCTCCACCCATCCGGCAGCTGCGATGACGGCAGCTTCGAGACCGCGATTAGGGTTGCTGCGTGTCGAGCCAATCTCTGCATCGGCGACGATATCAGAAGCAAGTCGTAACTGTTGAAACACGATCCTCAATAAAAAGGTCTTAAAATTCATCGCACATCTTTATTTACGAACTTTGATTAGTTCGATTCGCCATAATTTTGATTGAATTATGCTTTACTCTACATTATGTATGCGTAATGCAGTATAGTTGATTAAAACTTGCTGCTTGCCCTTTACCAAGGCTGTACAAATTTGTTAAGTCTGAGAAACCTTATATTTACGATAATACATAATCGACAGCGAAATCGATAGGACATTATCGAGAAATGGCTTCAAAATGCTAAATGACGATGAAGTTCTTAAAGCTGAGATCCTTGCTAAGATATCGAAGCGTTAAAAGTAAGGCCTCAACGCTTCTTCAATACCGGAGTACCGTTAACGTCTTAAAATCGAATCGCTTCCGCGAGATGGGCTTCCGACGAAAGTTCCGATGAGAGCTTCGCCCTTTGCCACCGTTATCGAGAGGAGGGCGGCTGTTTTTCGAAGCGTGAATTTAATCGAGCTTCCCATCGACCGGCCGGATGGACTTAAACGGCCAGATCCGCCGTCTTCCTGGTACATAAATCCCGCGGCGATCCTCTTCCACGTCAGGTTGTAACCCTGAATGCGCTCTCGCGAGATACGCTTCACTACCACTCTGGGTGAGCGCAGGTGGTGTTATGCCCCGCAACGGTTCCTCGGCGGACTTACCGCGCGTGTCCGCGTCCGGAAATTGCTTGTCCGCGGTCGCCGACACCCTCTCGAAAGACGACACCCTCTGAGTATGACGGATATTCGTATTCGGTAGCCCGTAACGACGAGAAGCCCAGAGACTTATAATGTCTCAACCATATCGCATCGTTGTTCTTTATTCGATAATTAAAATAAATCAAAATTTTGAGAGATATAATTATTTTATAAGTTAACGCAAATATAAACATTCCTTATAAAACTACATTTTTATTTTGAAATTTACGAATATTGATATAAATATATAATTTAAGGATAATCGCATTTTATACGAATTTGAGACAGTAGTATATGATAAATATTAATAACGTCTCACTTCATGTATGCCAAGTTTGGAATAATATGAACTCGAGAATTCAATAAGATAATCTGAAATGATATATAAAGTGATATATAAAATTCAGTAAGTTAATCTAAAATGGTATATAAAAGATTCTTAAGAACATCTCTGAAACATTCTCAATTCATTTAAATATTTTATATAAATGAATATTTTACAGAATGAACCGAATTCGTTTTTCAGTATATTTTTCTTTACAAAATTAAGGAGAAAAATGATATATTTATGATCTCTATTTCTAGCAATCAAATGTCGAAATGCAAATTAAAAAATATCTTTTATTTGAAGCTTGTTAAAACGAGAATTATGAAGAAAATGTTTCAAACTACAACGTCAAGAAATTAATACTCTACATATTTTCTCTCGATGTCTTTACAAAAACTGTCATTGCATTTCTTTGATATCTTAAAGACAAGACGGATTAAAGAATTGAAATGCAGAACTTCGCGGAGAATCTATTACCGAGTTCTCCTCTAGAGCAAGTTTTTCTCTAGAGTCACCCTTCAGAAAGTTGGAAGCCGGTGGTAATGTCTAACAATCAATTACCGTTCCAATCGTCGCTGCCACGCAATCTGAAACGGATCCGAATCCGCAGCATTTCGTCATTAACTTCTTCTCTGCGCGATGAATAAAAGTTCTTTGTTTCTGCGCGCCGAGTTCCTGTTGTTACATTTTGCCTATTAGTCGTCACGATTGTTTTCAAGAGAGAAAAACTGTGGGTTTGTTATTGTTCTCCTCGACAGCGCGCGTCGCGAAAAAACACCTTTAAATATGGCTCGTTGCAGTTCGCTGCAATCAGCGCGTTATCATGCTCTTTATTCGAACCTCTTTTCTCTCAATTTGCAATTTTATTTTTCGACGCGAGTGTATACAGTCGGATGCTGTTATTCGTCGCTTGATTAAGCGTCAGATGTTTCTAGATATTTCGAGATGAGCACAAGAAATCGCGAATATAATATTTGTGTGTTGTGCGTAAACATATCAAAATATGAATATAATAAATATGAATATGAATGAAAGCCAATATCGGTCGCGGCGGCTAATAATAATACTTGGTGCCTAATAATAATTATTTTGTGAATTTTCCTACTCATGCGAACTGCGCGCCGCAAATTTGTCGGTCTTGAAACACAATCCTTACATGAAGCCGGAATTAATTCCCATGTTAAATTGACAAGCAATTTAATAATTTTGATGCTAACAAGCATCTATGCGATCCCCTCTATCCCGAAAACTGTAAAGAAATTATTATGAATATAATATACATGAATATAACATAATGCATAACGAATTTTGTAACCCTAAATATTGATCGATTACAAGAAACTAGAACATTTTTATCATGAGTTGTATTCGTTCTTCTTCTCATCGCGATTTTCTCGGACATCTCCATTACTGTCGTACAATTAGACGAGAGTGTAAACGGGTCGACGTTTGTTTCTGTTGCTAATTGCCGACGAGCGTTTGACGTAACGGGAGCAGCGCGAGATCTCGTGTTTCAGAAACTGTGCGAACTTACACGAATCGTACGGAACACAATATGTTTCTTCATACGACTTCGGGGTCAGTTAATATATCTTATGGCTGAGATAAATATTTTTTCGAAACATTTCTCTAAAATTTAAAAAGATTATTTAAAATACAATGAAGTATATTATTACAATAATTTCCAACCTCTATTGGACGTGCAGATCTACTAATATATATGTGCATTTTATATAAAAATTTCCTGAATATATCTAGGCTTTCTAAAATTAAGTTACACGAAAAAAAAGACAGGATTTATGTGAGTTTGTCTATTATACTTTTAAAAGATATATTTTATCATTTTTCGATGATCTCATAACTGGACAATTATGTTTACGAGCTCTATGGATAAAGGGTTAAAAGCGCATTACATGTCCCTGCGCAACTTCCTTCATTCCTTCGCTGCTCCTTGTTTTTCGTGTCTTTCTGTTGGTCGCACGTCTTCCTCTCATTATCCTGTCGCGAGGCTTCTCCCGTGCTACCCACGCACGACAGGGAGGACCCGTTGGCGAACGTTAATGCCCGTATAACAGTATTTATTGCCCAGGCTCCGTCTTTCTTTCTCTCTTTCTCGATCGCCTCTTCTCCACCCATAAATACATACGCACAATACGTCGTTAGACGATCGCCCGGCCCCGGAAATAGACCGTGACCGAGTGCTGCGCCCGAGACAATCCCCGGAAGAGCGTTCAGACAACCACCACTACACCACCGCCACCACCACCAGCACCGGAAGGTTAACCACCGACGACGTGCCTACCTGCATGCGCGCAGGAGCACAAGTCTCTCCTCTCTCTCTCTCCCACTTCTCCTCTTTCTCCTCCCCGTCTTCCCTTATCTCCGGCTTTCTGGATCGCCTAACGGAAGCCCGTATTAAGTTACGCTCTAAAGATACCGCTGGCCATCTCGTGACGATGATATTCGCTACGCGAACGCTCGTGCGATCAGCAGCAGTAGCCGCGTCCGCCTCTGATTATTGCGGATGGGATAATACCGTCGGCGTATCGGAGCCGAGTAGCTTTAATGCGACGGGCCTCTCTTTAAACGGTATTTCGTCTGTTACGTTACACCACCGATAGTGAAACTATGCCGAGCGGAAACTATATCGCGAAAACGCGTCGGCTGTTATGGAATTAATTTCCCACTAGACGTTAGCTAGAAAAGTTCACCGAATTTAGCAATATTCGGAAATAAAATTTTTGTTAGAATTTAAAATTGTTTAAAATTAAAAATTAATAAAATAGTGGATGTCGGTATATGAGAAGAAAGAGAAAGAGGGACGGAGAGGAGAGGGGATTTGTTGTTGCAAACGTATAATTTCGCCAATTATAGCGGTTTCTCTTAGCCGGAGAGATATAGAGCAAATAGAACGCACATTGTGAAGAAGTGTTCTAAGACATTAGGGCTGAGCTGCGATCTAGGCGCGCTACTAAAAGGTAATCGCGAAATAATACATAGCGGAATTACATTCCGCTGTACGGGCCCGCGCGGCTTTTGCCGGTGTATTATTACGAATCGCCCGGAGAAACATTGCGCCGTAGTAACACCTATTTCCAACGTAGAGAACGAAAGAGCGTCCGTCCGCGCCCTTGTTCTTAATTAGCACCCTGGAGGGATGCTTATTACCTCTCATTGTGTACCTCGACGCGAAAGGGACGCTGATAGCCGGGACGCGAAATCCGTGCCAGAGGACGAACACTGTGCGGGCTGCAATTTCTTGCTTCAGCAACACTCTTCAGCGCTCGTTACTCTACGTTTTGTTAAAACATAAGCGCGCCTCGTAATTTTCTCTGAACGCGATATACCCTCGTATAATTGTGCGCGAGAGACTGCGGCAATCAATGATCGAACTCGCAAAATGCATCACGTACGTGCTCTTCGATCGTTCCGTTCATCCGATCGAATTCCGTTCATCCGTCAAGATAAGCCGCACGTACAGCTTACGCGAATAACCGCACTTTCGCATTTATCGCGTCACTTACCTTATCTCTGATAAGACTCCCTTCCTGTTATCTCGCTGACAGCGTCGACTCGTCACGCGATTCCAACGTGCCCGGGTAACACGTCGTGTAATCGGGCAGCACGATAATTATTGTAAACGTGTTCAATCGGTGCAGGTGCATTCTAAAAGAGGCTGTCGTCATGATCGATGAAGACGGCACTGACTTCAAACGGTTGCTGAAGAGGAAGAGCGAGACGACGCGTCGTTAATTAATTTCTTCTCTTTCTCGTCTACATACCTCGCGGCTTTATAGTTACTGTCGGTTTTATTACGGCGGCTAGTACTAGTCCCCTAATTAATATAGGATAGCCTGCGTCTCTTGGATCGACGCGGGTGCCGCCGCCGTCGCCGCAATCTCTACTTCTTTCCGCTCGGTGTTTAATGTCGACGTGCGTCCAGAGCCCTGAGACTCGAATTGCCACGCCGCGGCGCACCGTGCAGCTCCCGATACACCACCGGGCGTAATGCGTGTGTTATTACGTTTATCATACGTAGATTTACCTGAGGCGAGGCGAGAGTGTGCAAGTCGCGTGATGGTAGAGAAACAATTTCTTATCCCGGGTCCTAATTAATGCGCGCCGCGGCGGAACGCCGCGCCGGCCGGGATCTTGATCGAAGACGCCGTCGTTGGCGTGTGTGTGCGGTCGCGCGGGCGAATTAAACATTGTTGCTAAATTAATGCCGCCTATCCGTGTAATTAATGCCCGACGGAGCCGGACATTTTTCGCCAGGATATCTCGTGTCGAGCAAAGCATAGCACGGGCGTCATGTTGCTTGCGTTATCGCGGTCGAACTCGTGCAGCGTGTCTGCGTAATACTACCCGCACAGCGCGTTTGCCATTAAACTCGTTCCAATTTAATTAAAGTTTGTGTTTCGATGCGGCGTTTCAAATCCACAATGTGTGTAGATTAAACCTTTCAGTTTAGAATACAACGTTTAACGAAATCTAATCTACAAACGCGTTTATCATCTTAACATCAGATTTTATCCTTAAATTAGATTGAAAATGTTTTCAACTCTATTTCAAGTTTCATTAAAACTATCAATTTGATTTTCGAGCAATTTATTCTTCTTTCTTTTATTAGCCAGAATGCTCGAAAATTTTATTTACAGCATATTTGCGCGATCTATTAAACGTTCTTTTACACGTGCATTTGTGTAACACTTGCGAAACAATTATGGAGAAGTGAACGTTGATTTTCCACTGAAAATCAGTCACTCTTGCGGCGGCATTCCGGCAACTTTAACTGCGCTACATTAACATTCAGCGGGTGGTGCCGCGTCGCGACGGCGCTATTCTAAATTACTCCAATAGGAAATCGCAACTGGGTCAAATCGCCAAATGCGGCGACGGCTAGTGCGGTGTCCAAAAATTCTACAGGAAAACGCGTTTGCGCAAGTGTACTGGTTGTTTTATTTCCGGAAGATAAAAATATTTTTTAATCTTCTGGATATATATGTGTGTATATATATATATAGATGTGTGGGGGGAGGGTGAAGAGATGAAGGTGCAGAAGATGATCCTGGCAACTTCCTGTGAGAAGTTTCGGGCGCGCCCGAAGGCGCGGTTTTCCGGAGGAACTGCTTAACTATAACGCATCCGCAACGCTGCTCGTATATGCAAGTAGTAGACCACGCTTCTGTTCTCTCTCTCTTTCTCTTTCTCTCTGTGTGTGTTCGTTTATCTATCTCTCTTTCTCTCTCTTGCTCTCACTTTGGAGTTCCGTACTTCGTTACGGAACTTGGACGCTCGTCTTTCCGAAGTCGCTACAGGCTTTGTTTTCAGTTAACTCGCGGAGTAACCACCGAAAGTTGAAGCACCGCGCGAGTTTAAGAGGCCGCCGCCGACTATGTTGGCGACGCGACGTAAACTTAAGAATTACTTCCAGTTATTCCGATTATCCGCGTTACGAGAATTAAGTAATATACAGAACATTTATTATGTCGCGTTATTATGGAATACATGATATCATGTTAGATTTAGTGCACTATTTTTTATTCTTTGTTTTTTTACAGAATTTAGATTTTTAAAATTTTAACAAAAATTAACTAGATAATTTTATCAAGAATTAAAAAAGATGAAATTAAAAACAATGTTTATTAAAGAAATCAAATTTCCAATAAAAATTAGAATCCTGTTATTAAGGATTATAAAGTTTAAAAGTTATAAAGGTTCTTTAATAAGAAAGAAAAAATTTTAAAAATTGAGAATATTAAATTTAGAAGTTTAAATAGAAAGTAATACATGAATTAAAAGAGCTTTTAAATTGGTTTAATGAAAGATGCGGGCATAAGTGAATTAACAAGACTCCGTATCAAATTAGCAATAACATTGTGAAGATAATCTAAAAAACAGTAATATCATTGTTAGTAATTAAATATCCGAGAATACCTTGCAGAAAACAAGTTGTTTAGCTCATGTTCGAAAAATAGAACGTAATTGTGTGAATATACGGAATTAAGTTTCATCATTCAGCACTAGTGGGAGATTTATGTTCAGTTCGGGGTTAAGATAGCAACAATTCTGTAGGCGTCTGTCCTAATTCCGGATATAATTGCTTTTCTCTCGGGCATTTAACCAGAACGGTTGGAGGAAGTATCTCGCAGTGCAGTGTGAAAATCCAGGGCGTGGGCGAGAAATGCCAAGACAATACGTTTCATTGCGCGCAACGCGGACGAGCGGGCAACTCGACGTAGATGAAGATTATGCCAGTAATCTTTTAATTACCTCGCTTTATTTTTTTCCCCTCCATTATTGCTTTAAAGAGACGGCCGCCAGAGATGCACTGTAATAATGGAATATGCACGCTCTTCCCGACAATGAGCCATTTATGAAATGCGTGTATATGAGCCTTAAAAAAAACTGCTGAGATTTTGCAACAAAGGCACCAATTATTTATTTTGACGAGTTTAACGTTGAGCTAAAAAGGTCAAAAAATGTTTTTATATGTAATCCTAGATGTTTATAATAGTAAAATATATGAGGAATGGTAAAATATATGACGTGGAAAATATTAAAAGTGTAGAATAAAATGTTTTTATATATAAATGTTTCTATAGAAAAATAATTATAACTGTAGTTTGTTTTTCTGTTTTAGGTATGTGACTGAAAGAACCTTTCATGGAACATACGCGTGGTAAGCGAATTATCGTAATTTTCGTTATTGCATGTTGTATCGTTTTGCGAAAGGATAATTGTGCGACGGCGACACGCGTTTTTATTTTTTCCATCCAAAGATCCGTATATGTGACCAGTATGATGTAACACAAATATTCTAAACCTAATGGTCGAAATTATGAACCATGTTTAATACCCTTTCTTTTATTACCACAAGAACCCTCTATAATCCTCGCACAACGTTATCGTTCCACGACGGTTTAATTTCGAATTTGGCACAGCTTCAATGGCATTCGCCATCGTCGTCGCACGTGGAGAAGTCTTTATGACTCAATTTTCTGTGACAACGTATGAATATCCGGGTTTTAAGACCGCCGACCACTCACAACCGATTTCATCAGTCGCGTTTTATCTCTGCGACGTGAACGACACATCGACTTTCAAGTTCCATACGAGTCTGCCAGAAAATCTTTGAAAGTGCGCATTACCGTATTTTTAACATAAGCTGAAATCGTTAGCAAGATTTTGACACAAATTTAAAATATTGTTGAAAATACAGAGCTGCTGTCTATTAAAGTAACAACTTATAACAATCACAGTGGAGAATGATAATAATATAATTATTCAATAACTAGCTAATTATCTACGCGAAAAATATCTAGAACTTTCTAGTTGCTACGTATCTTGAAATTTATAATAGAAGCTTAGAATAAAATTTTAAAATATTAATTATCTTTGAAATAGATATCTAATTCTATAATTATTTAATTAATAAAAGAAAATAAAACGCTAAACTTCGAATCTCTTTTATTTTGGACAGTGTTTTTTAAGCGCATTTCCCATCGTGCAAACTATGATGCTATGATGCTATGATGTTGAAAAAAATGATGTTGTATCAACAGCATTAAGTCTAATTGGAAATAATTTTATTAATTCAATAACATTATTAATGAAACAAATACGTATGATTTTATTTATTAAAATTGTTATTGAATTAACAAGATTATTTCCAATTAGACTTAATGCTGTTGATACAACATTATTTTTTTTCTGTATACGCGAAAGCTGAATAATATAGTTCATTAAACACGCTTCTCGTCGCATAAAGACGCTTTTTTCGGGTTCTCGCATGCGGAAAAACACGCGCGACTTTTGATACCGATGTTCATTTCAAAGCAAATGCGCGTCCTGCCTCTTTCCGCTTTTTTTCCGCCGCTTCCACGCTTATGGCAAGCTCGACGACACGAGAGAGCATTGGATATCTTTCCGGGTTTTCTTTTTTCTTTTTCTTTTTTTTTTGTCACGACCACCCACGCGTTTCAATATTTCCGTCTAGAGCAACGTTGCTCCCTGTGCACGTCGAGAGCCATGCATCGGATATATACGTGCACTTGTCGTGCCGCACTTGAACTTGCATTCCGCACGTGCCACTCTACGGTTTCCGCGCAAGTACTTCCTTTAACCTTCCCAGTAAAATCCGATTTTCATTTTGAGGGTGACATGTCGAGTCGACTGACGTCGAGAGTTATACTGGTGGAATTAAAATTACATAAATTATGCGAAAGAGAAAGATGGAGATAGAAAAGCACATTTATTAGTATTTCAGGATAATTTTTCGAGGACGCACTAACAGGATATAAAAGTACGAGAAATTTTAGTCAGCACGAGATTCAAATGAATTAAATTTTGCAGCATTCTTTTTATGAATGTAATATGAAATGTCGAAATGTCGAGAAAAGCCGAATGATCTGTTAGAAAACTAGCGTTTATAAATTACGTTTTTATTAATAATAAAAATAGCATTTTAAAGAGATGGCAATATAATTATAATTATTTCAAGGCAGTCTTGGTGTACAACTAAGCGTGATTCATGATTAATTTCCTAATTTAGAATAATAATTTGATTGATCGAAATTTAATTCCGTCTCCAATGACGTTCTCCAATTTCGTGCATAAACTGATGAGGTAATTTTGATAAATTATTACTGCAATATTAATCCGGTTGCCTGCCGGATTGTGAATTGCAAATATAGACGGATATAATCAATTACATTAGCAACTAATTAATCTTGAATCGTGCGCGCATTCACGTATCGGTATGATTAAATACATAGTCACGTCCAACAGAGGGAATTAAAACTCAATAATTTCTTTGTTACTGTTAATCTACATGAGATATTAGAAAAAAAATATCACGCCGCAAACTATTATCGAAGTAATGGAATCGGACGCATGAAACTTGAACATGAAATATGTATATCAGATGTCAATAATGAAAAATAATTTTAAAAATCTGATCACAAATTTATTCAGTTCCTGTATATTTTATAAACCGAAAGCTCTCGCACACTATTAAAAATTAACGTGACCCTCGGGCATTATTCACGTCACGCGGCACAAATAATAGGATCGAAAAATGATAAAGTTTAAATTTGTATTCGCGTTTCAACACTAGCGAGACGTAAATATATGCCGACGCGATACGCCGTCATGATGTATTATCGGGACCGTCCGGGAACGCGACACCGGAACATCTATCACGACGGGCAGGGCAGGGCAGAGGAGATCTTCGGGTATTATCGAACAACGCCATTGTCCACGTTTATAATGATCGCCGAACGAATTGGCCGGCGGCAATGTATTTTGTCGCCCGGTCCAGCGACGCACACGCGCAGCTGGCCGTACGTAACGAGCCCTGGGGTCAGCGTATTTTTAAGCAGCCTTCATTTATCACGCTACCGTAAACAACCCACGCGGTCCGTGATTCAATTTGAAACACGACGCGTATTATAGATTGGTTGCGGGCCAGTTCATTCCGTCTCGTGTTCGATCTCGCCAATAATGGCCGCGATCGGGGGGACTGCGCATTGGGTTAATATTACGATTGACATGGGAGAAAAGGTGGGATTAGTAGCAGCAGATTACATTTATTCCGTCTTGGGAATATTTTTTTGGGAATAAAAGAATTATCTAGATACCTTTTATATATTATTTCAGAGATAGATCACAGATACTACACTGAGAGAAAAATGTATGATGTTTGGAACTATAATGACATAGTAAATGATTATTAGTTAGGAATATCATTTTTATAGTAAGTGTTACTATTTATGTTGGTGACAATTACGATATAGGCATAGTATAAGTGACCCATGTAAAATTTTTACCATTAATTATAATTATTTGAAGTAAAAATATAGTAAGATAGGATATATGGAATGAGTAAGAGAAATTAACCATTTTATATAGTCAATACAATTGGAATATTTGGCAAATTTGGTACAGGTAACTATAGTCTTAGCATGCTTTACTATACACATGGTAATGGTAATAATAACAAAGCAAATATGATAACTATAAATTTCTGTTCGCTCTGCTATATTTTGCATGTTTAAATGAACTATAAAAATATGTTTGAGGCCAAAACTCACTATAAAATATAGTAAGATTATTGTTATTCTACACGGAAAAAATGATAAGGTTGCCACAACTACAATAATAGTAATATTTGGTACAGCCACGTCCTGTGGTTGTCACATTCACATTGATGTGAAGGCAACTATATGCATTTGGTTTGTCACAGCAAACAGTGAATGTTGAGACAAACATATATAGATGCACTACACAAAACAATGTGAATGTGACAACCACAGGACGTGGCTGAACCAAATATTATTATTATTGTGGTTGTGGCAACCTTATCCTTTTCTTTCAGTGCAACTATTTTTTTCTCTCAGTATATCGATAGTATGTATGTCTTTCGAGTTGCATGATTGAACTCTTGTGCATCGTATAATAATCTAATTTAAAATATGCGTGTATATAAAATTAAAAAGGAACAAATAAATACAATAATATTTAAGTCCTAAAATAAAACGTCCGATTATGTGGCTAACAAGTTTAATGAGCTTCTCATATCGCTACTCTCTGTAATTATTAGGATAGAAGATATCTCTTCCTGATTATCTCAGAATCGCGCTTTCCGAGCTACTCCTCTCTTTTAGACACGCGTACCATGAAAACGTGCTCATGCGAGAACCGGCGTTTGCCCTCGTCGCTCGCTCGACAATTCTTAGCGTTGTCGGCACGCCACATGTCGTGTCGCTCGCTCGCGGACTCACTGGCTCGTGTTAATAATCCACGGAAGCGTGCACTATCGCCAAAGCGAATACCGGACCTAACGCTAATTTAAATATTAAGCCATGCGAGGCCGATGCTAATAACAGCAGAGGCTGGTGCGCGCGCGTATACGGTATTCCCTCCCGCAACAGTTACATTTACATAATCGTATCCTTTATCTCTGTTTTTCTGCCTGTGTTTATCCGCCCCTTCCGGGCGCAGTGGATAACGAAGACCGCGCCCCGTTCGTTTCTCAGTTTTATCGTTGAGCTTTTGGAAGGCGAGACCTTTCTTCTGCGTGCTGTCAAATGTATCGCATGTGATACGATTTATACTCTAATGTCCCGTTACTCGATGAAATTTTAAAGCTGGAGTTCATGTTAATTTATGAGAAATATATGGGATTCTGATAATAAATTCTGCGAAGCGTTTAGAATCGATTTTCCGTATCGTGAGATACAAGCATACGGTAAAAGAAATAAAAGATAAGATATTGCTAAAGTGCAGTCGGCCATGAGATATTCTTCGCCGTTCGATTAATAATAATAATCTTAATAATAATCGCATCCATTCTTATTGAAGTGTCGCGATTGGGATCTCATGATCGAAGTAGCCGCATTCCCCTTCGGACGTGCGAGCGGGAGAACCAATCCTCGCCATTGATCTTGTCGTATTCTCATTGTGTCAGTCTGAAAAGCTCATTAATATCTCGCGACATCACATCGGCACATCAAATGGCATCCAGATAAGTAATCTGTCAATTATCGGTCCCGTTGTTCGTTCTAGACAGCGTGAGTGTCTCATCGCGATACGACGATCTCGTCGCGCGTCATGCGAGTGAACAGCGACGAGGCTTCTGTAAGAGATTAACTATACCGTACTATCTCATTTTATAGGCATAGAAATATATACTTGTCCAGCATGGAAAAGCAGCATTTCAGTATTTCGTACGGCATTCTGAAGTTTACGCGTTATCCTAAAAATCCTCATAAAGAAGGCTGCTCCAATTAAGATATGTTTCTTCTTGCGATAATTTTCATATCGCGATGCACGACATTAATCGTTGGGACGATTCCCGAGCTCTGTACAAAAGCGGCCTGATTGCAATCCGATGTATCGAGCCCGCGTGTATCACAGTCGACAAATTCATTAGTTTTCATTCGACGATCGTGAGCGGAACGTTTTCATGTCCCCTCTTTTCCCTTCCTCCTTCAGCATACATCATGGTCGTATTTAATGCGCATTAAGCGAGTTTCGCAGTATTGTATCCACGGGGATGGGCGTAACGGCCATCAGTAGCGGTATTAAAGACAAATCCTTCCGGTATCCGGTAACTGCGATTGCATATGAAATAACGGCAGGGCGAGCAGTCCTGCGATCCTTTCAATATTGATGGACGGCAGTTTGCGTGCGGTACGATCGTTTTTCAATCGTCGCGCATCCCATGGAGATCGCACATCGTTTGCATGTGTGCCCCGACAAGACACAATATGGAACAAATCCCGGAATCGGCGGATATCAATTTGCGCGGAATTACGAACGGGCGACATCGATCGGCGAAATTATACCTCGCGGCCGATCTCGCTCTCCGGGACGCAAAACCATTAATTAATGTCGGAACAAGGATCCTTCCGATAAATAAAATACCCCCCATCTTCGTGCGAGATATTATATGAGATACGCACATGCAACTTTCGGTTGCTCGCGTGTGCGATAACGTTTAACATACTACGTGATTCGTAACAAGCGTTTGAAATCTCAGAGTAAATTTCATATTTATATATAAACTACACAAAATATTCATATTTTTATCATAAAAAGGATAACGAGAAAGAGAAAGTCATCAGAGTTTATGGGTTGTAAGCAAATTTCGCCATTTTATCCATATAGCAAAATTAAATTTTGTGATAAATGAACTTTAACAAAGTCGCAGTTATAGTTTGAGTTATCAAGACGTTTAATATCGGATAAAAAATTAATACACGTATTGTTTTCCCCATGTCTATAAATATTTTGGTTTTAATTTTGATAAATAATGTGTTCTCATTTTTCGCACACATAGTAAATCAGTCCTTTGCACACTGCCTTTTATTGCAAGAAAGATAGATTTTCCGAAAACGATTTGTTATTAATTTCGCCCAGAAACAATTGCGACGGGACGAGAATAATCGAGCGGCAGAAAGTTCAGCAGCGTCATAAACGCGCGGAAATGAAACGCGTCCGCGATTGTGAGATTCTATCCTTTGTTTCTAAACGCAGAGATATTGAGAGAAAGCGCCTAAATGAACCTCCCAGTGAATGAGTCGGATACAGGCCGAATACATGCGCATAAAACCGGTAAATACCAATGTTAGCTAGTATATAAGTATGTATATTTACGATTGTACGATTAAAGTTACCAGCATATTTGACTTTCAATTTCCACTTTGACAGCAGAATTAATAATTGATTCGCTTAATATACCGTAATTCTTCCACGCATAAGCGATAAGTTTTTTTTTCATCAAACGTCTAAATTTATATTAATCATAGTTTTTTACTCGCCGTTTATTCGTTCTACTTTCCTTTTCTGTGACCGAATTGATAATAATAGAATAGGCTCAGAGATATTGCCATGATTTTTATCTCGATTAGAAATATCTTCTTCATCATGACGTCAGGATTTGTTGTATATTTTCTAGATTTTTTGCTCACAAACTTGTTGCAGCTATGCTATTTATTTGTCTTGACAAACGATATATATCATATGATCAAAAAATATTAATATATATATTTAAATATATAAATACATAATATACATATAAATGATTAACAAAAAATTTATCTTTGAAAATTGGGGACTGTATCTTCTCTTTATTTGCAATTTATTTATGCAACTTAAAATCTGAAAGTATTTTTTTATTACTGACAGGTAGTTGTCACTTTTTGCTTATTACTTTTTTAATAAAAATTATGAATAACATGGTTTGAAAGTTATAAATGACAATATCTCGAAACGAGATACGTGTGACTCGGCGATACTCGTTGCTCGTTGGTCTTCGTCTTTCGATTAATCTCGCGAGACATTTTTTTTATCGAGGAAAACAGCCTTGGCTATCGATACGTACTCAAGATACACTTCGCGACACACTGTGCAAAGAAGGAACGAGTCGTCTTGGGATCGTGTCCCTTCGTCATGCCACGATATGTACGACGTGCAGATCGCTCGGCTTTATCTGATGCAACCGCGACATCTCGTCGTCGATCCTGCTGAGCATCCATCGCCGGATGGACATGTCTCTTGCACGTGGATCGTAGACAGACAGATCGATCGAAAGTACGAGAAAGGACTGCAATTAATCTCGTCGACGCTCGGCGTCGCGACGTTAATTAATCTAATATAGTATCAATATTATAATTAGTATATCCCCCAAATCAATACTTATAATTAATTCTCCCAGTCGTTTCTGAAATCAGCAGCGGCGCGACTGCTTTCGACGTGCCGGCTGATTTATTACGTCGTTTCCGAGCGCGTACGTACAGTGTGATTCATGACGGATATGTAAAACATTAAGAACAGATTTTTGTTGCTGAAATTTTAAATGCGATTTATCTTGTGATGAAATTATCAAGCGAGATTGTCGTTTATTTTTAATATGCCATTAAGAGTTATCTTGAAAGCCAAACCTGAAATAAAAATTCTGTAGAGGTAAAATCCGCTTAAAATTAAATTGAGGATGAAGTTGTTATCGTTTTCTCCAATCATTGGAATTTAATTCGCGGAAGAAAAAAATATATCATAATTCAAGAACTGCGCTCATCATCTTACAAAGATGTCTTCTGTCTGTTATTTAAGCAAAGAATCTTCTGTTAATATTTCATAATTATCTCTCTACAATCTTTATATCCCTTTTTTCTCTTTTTCTTTCGAAGACACTTTGAAAAGTTTCTGACGCGAATTAAAAGCGCGAAACTTGATTTCGCGATTATCACCGGTAGTAATAACGTTGTCGAGTCGACCAGCAGCTTGTCTGGTTCTTTTTTTTATAATGCGAGTTGTTCGTACATGTTTCTTTTTTAAAATGCGAGTGCCGGTGTCGTAACGACAGAATCATCTTTCGAGTAACGAGTGCCTCGCGCGGTTTCGAAGTGAAAGGAATCACGCGTGTCGCAGGAAAATCGACCGAGATAACTCGTGATAGTCGAGAATTATAGATGTGAAAGCGATAGGCATCTCCCATTGCGGGACCAAGCACCAGTGGAGAATTATTATCCAGCCATCTTCTCATTGAATGATAAGCGCGTTTCACGATTTCAATAGTGAATTATTAATTAGGCGGATAATTAAGCGCAGTTAAACGCTATTATTCTAATAGCGCGTTGACAACATAATGTGCATATGTTATTGTCAATTGAGGTTAATGACTAGGCGAGACCGATACGCGTAACGAGCTGTTATGCAATACCACCGCGGTAAAAAGCTCCGGATCAAATAATTGGACGCGCTCGGATAATCATTGGTCACGATATCGATGCGCGCGTTCGATAAGCATCTCTAATTACTATTGAATAATAGGCGCGCTCTAATGATAGAGACGTTACGTGAGCGTCTTAATTAGGTATATTACGTAGGCAACATGTCAGACCATATGCTAATCCCGAGCATATTGGCCACTATCTCCTTTTTTCTTTCAAATAAAACTCGTCATTAGCCAACGATGCAAGTCTTACGTATGTAGATATCGACGGAATAATTTAATTGGCCCATGATGAATCGTGCGCGCGGAGTTTTGCATGAGGATAATCGTTATGTATAAGTATCCTAAAGATATTATAAATGCATCTTCTTTACACGCATCAGTAGCACTAATACAGCTTTCTACAGTGATACTGCTAGAAAATATAGTTTCGAGGATTCTTATTTATTCAAATCTTTACTGATTAATGAGAGCGAGAAACGTTAAATCAGGATCATATATCATGAATGTCCTCGTTAGTGGCACCAATTACCTCGTGCAATAACATTGGCGGGAAGTGTATTTTTCAGCGTATTGTCGCGTTACTAATTTAGATCTTCATTAATTAATTTGCAATGTTTTTTATCGTACGATCATTAGTCACCAAGTCCGCTTCAACGTGCGATAAAAGAGGCGCGTTTGTTTGTACAGGATCCGCGATAGCATCGCTATTCTCCGCTAAGTATTCCCGACTAATCATTACTGATGATATCGATGATCACTAAAGTCGGCGCACTCGAGGAGGATAATTTATCGCGTTTTCTCGTCGAGGTGAACCGAAATTTCTTGTCGGCGCTCGCGCTCGCTATACTCTCGGATTCTGAGCTCGCGCACTTCTCAGCCTAACCCTAAGTGGTTGATTTATGTATCGCGTTCGCGCCAAGTACTTCGAATCATGAATCAAGCGAACGGAACCGGTGATTTAGACTGCCGCGGAGTTATTTGTTTATTTATGCGCGTTTCTATCTCGTGCGGATCTTGCGCGAAAGCCGATTTCCGCGCGATTATCGTGGGGCCGCGCTTGGGCACGTTGCGCGTTATCGGCATATATTACACGCTCGAAGTACGTCTTCCCGCGTCTTCGTTCGTCCGGGAACAGGAAGTGCCGTTACTCCCCGAGCGGCGCAAGCCGATTCCGATCGTCCAGCCATCGTCGAATCCCCGGAGAAGGTTTTCCCAGAGATTCCGAAGTGAACGGGGCCTTGAACCACCGCGTCCCTGTAATTAAAGATGTCGGACGCGTCTTGTCGCACTTTTCATCGTGAAGCTGTAAATTTTCTCTCAATGGCCTCAAGATCTGTGTCCGAACACTATCCGCGTGACGATAATGCTATGTCGTTATTTAAAAAAAAACTTTATTATATTAAGATTGATATGAGATACAAAATTTCCCATTTGCGCGAGCTTGAATCGCAGTTTTATATAATTCCTACATTTTCAGTCGCTTACAATTACCTTAAAAATTGTCGTGCCTTTTTTAAATAAGAACGATAATCTCGCACGAAAATGCTAACGATGTTTTTTCACTTTTATTTCCAATTTTTTTGGTCATTACGCGTAAAATCGGGTGTATTGAAATCTTCAGGTTTCCACCGCAAATAGCAGGATTGTGTTGAACATGCTAAATCACTTGTTACATGACACTGGATTCAATGACGAAGCCAGAGCAAGAGGACACGGTACTGACCCAGGGTTTCAACGCAATCGTGTCACTAAATCTGTCTCTCTCTCTCTCTCTCGATCTATCTGTCTTCTCTTTCGATCCATCATAATTCATTAGCGAGACAAAATATTGCCATGTCGAGAGCGGCATTCCGACGCCAGGCGCGATCGAACTATGCGACGTCGCTTCATATCTCGGGTGTAGAACGACAATATTATAATTAGCCACACAGGCAGACGCGATGCGTGTACCCAGCGTGTGCTCGATGCATATCTCGACATCGGCATCTTCACGTCGTTTTAATCATTTTCACATCGGCGAAAAACTTGACACCAGGATTTTCCGATTCTTGTTATCAACTGACTATCGACATTAAATGATATGAAATATCTAAGAAATTTAAATTTAAATAGAACGGAATAAGTTATCTGTCTATATATCCGTGTTAAAGTTGATTTGTGGCTCCGCATTACCCAGGTATCTCCTATTCATTTCTGCGGCTGTACGCGCCTCTGAGTTCTTCGACCTGTTTTTAGATCCCGTAATGTATATCGAGAAACTGCACTCGGAACCTTTTAACACCTCCGGTACGAGTCGCGTGTAGAGCTCTCCTTCGAGCGCAATTGATTTATACGCGTGTCGCGTGGCGCGACGAGCACACGCCATCGTCAGAAGGTGCCGTGGAGGAACGCGGGGTCTGTGATTTAGCACGCTCGCTTCGCTCCCTTATTCGCTCGCGACCGCGAGGAAAAATGCGCCGGGACATTTTCCCAACGTTTATAACGAGTACGCGCTAACCGCCGCGTGAGTAATGCGGTTGCGGCCTCGAAAGGGCGTCATTTTCGCGCGCCGCCGGTTCCCACCGTCGCCGTGACGCGCATTATATTCTGTCGCTCGTCCGCGAAAAATGGAATCCGTGACGGTGATGATAACAAACGCGAGAAACATGCGGTATTCTCGGTCGTGAAACTCTTCTCTCTTTCTATTTTTTTTTTTTTATTCTTTTTGCGGCTTCATCGTAACGCGGCTGTAACGCATTTCTCGGCGCGCGGTCATAAATCGTCTGGTGGATACGGAATGACCACAATCAGGCGCAAACTACGTTTAAGTAGAGATTTTTTTATTGCTTTCTGCCTTTTTGTTACCACGTTATTTGATTAAGAATCATGCGGTATTCGTCTCTTAATTCTAGCACTTAAATATTCTGCTTTCTACTATTTGTCATATCCATAAATTTTTGAAAGTCGTCGATTCGAAAATTTTCAATGATTTGTATATCTCATTCCCTACATGGCGCGATAAAAATGATGCACGTATGAGTTGAATTCAATTTTCGAAAAAAAATGCAGCGTCCTCTTTCATGTCTCCGCAATTTGCCTCGTTCGATTTATCCCTCTGTTTAACAGATCGCATTAAAATCTGCGCCGATCGCTCATTGCGAATTTATTCAAGCTGTACGTAAATCGTACGTAATAGTCGTTGATAATTTTATGGCAAGAGGGCACCTTTTTCATCTCGGATCGCTCGTGTGCACCATACTGATAGCGTGCCGTTATCGTACGTGCCCGTATAACGCGAGATCGATAAATCTTCGTAGGAACATACAAATTGCGCGTACAGATGGCGAAATTAATATCCAATGAATAATGCGCGCCGCGCGCACGTATCTCGCGCGCTTGCGATGCCGATCGACGCTTCCGTATGTAATTTATTCCGAGTTAGATGTCGCTGGGACGAGACAGTTACTTCGAGATACCCGTACGGTGATATGACGTTTACGGAGGCGAACGACACTCTCTGGAAAGACGTGTTCATCAAGTATACGAAGAACGCGAGTACTTTCCGTGATGACGTCGTATGCGATAATACATAAGTTACGGCACCGTTCAAAGAATGAATATGTAAGTACGCGCCTAGTTATACGCGCACAAAGTTTAGATAGACTATCGTCGAGGAAGGCATTAGTTATCCTTGCATTGCTATAGTTTCAACGAGATTCAAAAGAATTATGTATCTAATAGCGGTTGTTCGTATCACCATTTGGTTACACAATCATTATTTTATTTATAATAAAATGTACGACAGGCACCGCAATTAATGATAACGATAACGCAATAAAACGAGTTCTGGTAACGATACATATATGTTTCACGGGAAAAAATTTTTTCGCTGCCATACTAATCATGATTTGCTAAATTGTATTTGCTATCGTGACTATAAATTTCTAAACTACAACAAAATGTTTGCTGTAGTTTAGAAATTCATAATCACGACAGCAGTGAAATAGGTATCACAGCTAAGATTTTGCTGTCCATATATTACGACTGCAATTTAGTTATCACACGCAGTTTTTAGTTAGGCAGCTACTTTTTTTCCGTGTTCGTGTACACTGAGAAAAACAAGCTGTTGCTTCAATTAAAGTGGTATCACGGGGTGCCAGAAATATAAGTAGTTCATTCAATTGTATTATTAATAGACCCAATATTTGGATTATTTAAAAGAATGATTGAATTATTGGTTTAAAAATGCAGACATTGAGTCTAATAATAATACGATTGAATGAACTACTTATGTTTTTGGCACCCCGTGATACCACTTTAATTGAAGCAACAGCTTTTTTTTCTCAGTGTATGATCATAGGGCTGTGTTACAATGATTCATCACGTCAATCAAAGTTCGTCTGCGAGATCCAAAAAGGCCGCCTCGAAAGCGAGGAGCGCGAACGAACGAGCGAGTCTCTACACGCGCGTCTTTCTCTCCACCAACTGAGTCGACCACAGGGGCCACGTTATTAGTAAATAAAGACGCGAGGAAATTCTATTTGCGGGCAAACACACCGCGGCGGCCGCGGTGTGTACAGAACCCTCGACCGCGACCATCTCCGGCCGCCTCTCCTATTCGAGTAATGCACTCGAGGAAGCGTCCGCGCGAGTCTCTATGCGCTTTCTCGGTTTCTTTATGCGGCGCGCCGATTTCCAGGGATAAGTACGTGGGAGAGACAGAGAGCGAAAGAGAAAGAGGGATTCTCTTTTTCTATCGTTAACGCGAATGGCACGATGTAAACGTTTTCGTGAGGGCCCTCGAGAGAGCGTTCCGCAGCTTTCCTCTCGTCTGACCAGTCTCTGGGACGAACCACTTACGCGTCCGAGTAAGCCGACGCTTTTCATTCGCGGCCAACTGGATGATTTGAGTGTTTACGCGACGATCGGACGGTAATTACCGGATAAGTGAGTAATCCGAACGAGCCTTGACAATGAGATACATTTAAATCATGTAAAGAGAAAGTTGTACAGAAGGACGTGAGATAATTAATGCTCGAATGATCGTCAAATTCGGCAGGCTCGCATAGAAAATTACGATTATAATGATAGAAGAGAGTTTATAACAATTCGTTTTAATCAAAAATGCTCACTAATAAGGATTTGTTTTTTAAAAGCTATATATGCCATCCAGATGAATACATATGTCGCGAGATAATTAATGCTTGAATGATTGTCAAATTTGGCAGGCTCGCATAGAAAATTACGATTATAATGATAGAAGAGAGTTTATAACAATTCGCTCTAATAAAAAATGCTTACTAATAAGGATTTGTTTTTTAAAAGCTATATGCCATCCAGATGAATACATATGCCACGATTATATTGATTTTTCCCCAATATTTATCTATTTGGTTTTTTAAATATTTTTACTGAGAGATCTCTAAAGTTTGCATGAGTTGCGTTTGGGTCCGGTATCTTATTAGACGAAATTTGACCTAAATTCTTCGCGACGATTATTCCGTTATCGACCGTGTATCGCGGTCACGTGAAATACTAATTTCTCGGTCCATTCTTCACCGTCGTTCGCCGTGCAAAAATCTCGTCCTCTCGGCCGAGTAACGAGAGGAATAACGCGCTCGTTAATACGCGTCTTCGGCACTTAGTTATCTTAAACGGTGCCAGACGCACCGAGCCGACTGGAAGCCAACGATAAATCCTCCTGTGGTTTTAATTTGCCAGTGAATTCTCGTTGGAGAACGAGGGGTAAAAAGTGGGAGACGAGGGAGGGTCAGGAACACCCGAGTATTATTAAAACGGTCCGGGCATATATAGCCGCAGTAAATTATATCGTTCTCGCGAGGGAGTGCGCGGCGGTTTGCGTTAGTGCTTGCAAAAAGTGTGCCGAGAGCGAAACTTTCGGATAGAAATGTATAGCCACTTGAGATTACTTTTCCTCTTTGTCGGAGCTGCGTGTCGCATCCAGGGACACATGTACCCCGAGATAAATAGCTTTTTTTTGTGAGCGTTTTCTCGCGTGAGAAAACTAAATTCAATCAGATTTACTCACATCGTTATTTGTTCCTATTAATCTAATTAATTTTTAAAAATTAATTCTTCGTCATGTTCTTTTGATACAAAGAAAATTAAACAGATCTATTCTCTTTCAAGAGAAAAATTGAACAGAATGAAAATTTATGTGAACATATTTACATTAATTTAAATTATAAAATGCCTGGTCATTGTCTGGCCGTAATTTTATTATCAAACAGGTAATAAAATTAATTTAAAAAATTGATAACTTTTTTATTAAAATTTATAATATATAAATATTGGAGATAAGTTTAACTAGCTCAAGGACTTCTATATTTAATTTTATTATTTATTTGAGATGAACGAGTGTAGATGAATAGCGCGATAAAATTCTCAATTTCGCACACAATCAATTTTTCCGGGAATCCAGAATTGCTATTCAGTACGGACTTTGTCTGTGGGAGGTCCTGAAAGAAGGTGCACCAATTTTAAAGTCCTCGTATCGACCGGATGCCGGATGAAACGAAGAGATGAGTCGTAAACCTGTAATAATGGAGAGGCTCTCTTTGTCCGGATGCTCCTTGCCGCGCTGCCATGCTGAACTGTCAATATCCCTGTTTATTACCGGTAGTCCCCAGCTTTATTTTACACTTCACGGGAGACTTCTCTTCGGAGCAAGAAAGAAAAATCTATGGGCCCGAGAAAGAAAGAGAGCCAAACTCGATATAACGATTTCCAACCCAGTTTTACAAACACTCGAAACAGCGTATTACTACAATTGACAAATTATTCTTTTAGGATCACCAAATATTATAAACTGCTTGTATTGTATTATTTGGCAACGCTGCTAAAATTGGAACAAAGTATTTATTCGTTATGTATTTATTGAGATTTATTTGGATTACAATTTATATTTTTTTGTTCCAACTTATATTTGATTATTATTAAAATATCGTTATTTCGATTCTCGCCTTAATCATTATATGTCAGAACTGTGGGAAACAATTTTAGATAATACAGCTATATTTATTTATGATTTTGTTAATAATCTTACAATTTATTACGCCCATTGCATACATATGATGTCCTCAGGTCATTAGCAAACCTAAATGTTTTGTGCAGGCGTCGTCGTCGCAGGATTAATTAATAGAGCGTGCGGGCACATGACGGACGTTAACGGATGGCCCCGCTGTCATGGGAACATGACAGCGTCACGATTAACGTAAGTGGAGACAGGCAGGCTGCCTGTGATGCCGCCTATCAAGTGCGTTATCTTTAGCTATATAACGATAGCGCGAGGCATACGTGAAGATGCGTTGAGGAAATAATGCGTGTGCTTCGGAATTAACGCTCAAATCCCGTTAAGAAAGAGTCACACCCGTTATATTGCGGTACACCGTGATTTCGTGCCTGCAAATATCAGTTGTGATATAATAAAATAACGTTTTGCAGTATAGTAATTTATCGTATATAATATCTTATCTTCGGTAGAGAGAGTCACGATATATAAATTTACTTTAATGCGAATTTGTTATTTCGTTCGAACAATAAATATCGCGTATAAATATCGCGAGCCAAATGGAAGCGTACAGTCGTCGTCGGTTTTATTTCGCGGGATTACAATTACCCGAACAATTTATAACGAGATTTTCGCGGAATCGTATATGCACGGTATACGTACATGGGGGAAAATATCATATAGTAGTAAATCGCGAGAAAAGATATTGCGCTCTCCGGTGTATTAATTAAAGGGAAATAATAGATTTCGCGTAACGCGAGATTTGCTGGCAATTTAAATATTTTGTAAAAATCGTATTTTTCAAACTCTTTTGAAATTAAATTTTACTAATTACAAAATATGCACGATATTATTTGCAAAATCATGCAAAAATAAAAGCTTCCATTTAAAACGAAGAATCGTTAGAACACAATACAATAAAGGGAAAACATTTGTGAATGGTACTATATTCATGGAAATTGTTGCCAGTAGATAAATCTGTATATCGTAATAAAATTCACAATACTTATTGGATATTTTACAATATCTCCCCTACTTTCATGTATCGCGGGACAAATACTTTTACCGCGATTTTGTCCGTTGTTTTTCGATTCCAGCAAAAAGTTACAGTGATGATAAAAATCCAGCGATTGGCGTAAATCGTCGGCGATGAAAATCTCGTAAATCGGTATAAACCGCTAGATCGATTCTCTCTCTCTCTCTCTCCCCCCTCTCTCTCTCTCTCGAATGTTCACTGCAGCTTACGGCTTACAGCTCAATAAATTCGCCGGATGGAAACGTAAACGTAACGTTCGCGCGGACGCGATTTAATTAACATTCTCGCTGCGGTGGAATGAACAGGCGGACGGACGAGCGGTGCAGAGTTTGGTTGGAAAAATATGCAGGGAGAGAAAATGTGCCTCGCCTATGTCCGGATGCAGTCCGATGCGGACGATCGGGCCGGCAGGTCAAAGATCACGGTATATACATATATACACATGTACTATTTGTATCTGCTTGACGATGTGCTGCGACTCGGATGTATATACTAATATCTTGCAAATCTTTGAGTATAGACTTAAAATCGAAACGGACATTTTTTTCGGAATTAATTTCTTCTATATAAATAACGAAAATTGCAACAAAAGGAATTTTTATACAGTTTCTAAAAAAAAATGTACATAATGTTTCGCTTTATCTGTGATATAAGTAACGCACACTTTGCTTCTAAAAAGAAACTAAATATGTAATATCTCCCATATAATATTGACTACAGAATATATATGAAAATTTACTAGACATCACACACATCGTTCGAGGTTTATTGTATAAGAATAATATATAATTAATATTAACAAGTTAAATTTATAATTAAAAGTTATTAACGTTATTGCTAAGGAAAGATTAACTCCAAGTAAAAGAATTTGTATGCGAAGTTTGTCAATGTTATTCAAAGACATTCTGTATAGTCACCGACGACCAAGACAGTCATCCTCGTCGAGGGCGTCGAGAGGCTCTTCTCTTTTTTTCGAGTACGAGAGAGAAGAGTCCCTTCGAAGATGCACACGCGCATTGTGCGGTGCCCTTTTCAATCCCACGACCCGCTTCTGAATATATACACAGTCTGTATTATAAATAATAGCCATATATATACTTTTTATATGAAGTATTAGAAAGTAATATTCTAGATTGTTAAACGTATTCACAAACAATAGTGCAAATTGTGGTGTGTGTGTGTGAAAGCTGGCATATCGTTTCGTGGAAACTCATTAATTATTGAGAGTTCTGGCTTTATTTTCAATAGTTCTATAGTTCCTGATAGTTTAAACAAACGGTTCTGATCATTAAAGCAAAAAAATGGCTCAGAACAAAGTGAGACGCTGTGTGAACCTGGCGTCCCACTTTGTCCTGTGCCATTTTTTTTTGCTATAATGATCAGAACCGTTTGTTTAAACTATCAGGAACTATAGAACTATTGAAAATAAAGCCAGAACTCTCAATAATTAATGAGTTTCCACGAAATGATACGCCAGCTTCACACACACTAAATTGTGTCTATTTTTTGAAACAAGAATTCCAAAGACAAAAAGATAAAAAAAGATAAAAAGACAAAGATAAAAAATTGTAAGTTTGATTAATATATTAATAGGTATGTTATTTATAAAAAAATTCTTTTCGGAAAATAAATATGAGGATAAGCCATTATTGTTCTGAGCGTCTTACTTTTAGTATGTAATTTTAACCTTAAAGCAATCTCTCTCATCCAATCTCGTGATACGGCATACATGTATAAGGAAGCGGAATTAATATGAATTTACCACATATGTTCGGCTTCACTCTGCGCGCATAAACCAACAACGGCAGTCGGCGCTGTTTAGAGCCACCCTCGCATAAATCTCGATCTCTATCTCTATCTCTCTCCCCCCCTCTCTCTCTCTCTGTAGACAGGCGGTATCGATCCTGTGGCTTGTACGGCCCGTGCTTCAGCGTCAGCCACTATTGTTCCAGTGGATACACGTACACGTATACACACGTACCGACGTCACGACGTCTTTCCAAATTATGTAAGTTTCCACGCGAGAGATGCGAGCGGTTCTCACAGCGCAGGAACGAACGGCCCTTTGTGCATTCTATACCAGGTCGCTAATTGTTTCCGAAACAAAGCGTCTTTAATAAATAAGAGTCGCATTGCGTAGGGAAATGCGCTGAACGTCGCGGTTTGTGCGATAGCAATTACCTCCGTTCTGTATCTTCAACTCCAACATTTCTCCTCATCGTAGCATTTGACTCGATACAATTGTCGCGAGAGACGTGTGTGCGCACGATAGGTCTGTTAATCCAAATAGATCTTGATATATTCAAATTAATTATACGATTATTGAAATGAAGTTTCAGAACTTTAATTAAGATTATGATACCCATATGTGTCGGAGAAATGGCTCATTCACTGAATAATTAATTTCAGATATTAATTTCACAGCATTTCATGTTGCTACTATTATGTCTGTTTAAGTAGACTTATATGAAGTAAAATAACGAAATATGTTAATTATATATATATTTTATGAGTTATTTAAATTCGATTCTATATTCTGCGTTCCCAATGCGTTGCCTTAACATTGCAAGATTAATTATACATTTTAATTATAATAAATATTGCAGAAATTTCGCAACATAGCACTTGTTCTTGTGATGCAAACATTTATAAACAATTTATAAACGACAGAAATACTTCTCTCTGTGAATTAAACTTTTTTTCATTCAGAGAGCACAAATCGGATTCTATGGAATATTTGCGGAAATATGAAAAAGTTATTGTTACGAGAATTCAAAATACGTCGATCCGTCGAATATCTGGAACGTTTTTCGCGAATGCCGTCCCTCTATTATAGATCTTCCCGATGTTGTCCGCGGATTCTGGATTCCTGCGAAAATTCCCGAGGTGCGTTCTGAGTATTTCCTCACTCGCATTCCATGGATTGATCCCTCGTCGTCATTTCTGTGAACGACGACAATCCTACGCTAACAAGCCATGGCCTGTAAACTTCATGTAAGCTTGACGTAAATTTAACGCACGTTTAACGTCTCCAGTTGCCAGCTGCTCCGACTCAGCTAGGCGATCTCGTCGATGAATTAACTTATTTACGTGCTTCTCGCGTAGAGTTGAAGGCCCGCATATTGTTCGAAACGATGTTGCATCGTTACCGAGGAATAGCTGGAGGTAGGAGCCATCATCTTAACGAGACGCACGATGTTTCATCATCGCCCAACACGACTGCCACACAAGCATGCGGATAACGTTGATAAACACGTCGATAAATAGACAAACCGCTACCGAAGAATTGCAACTGGTATTGTTGCGAATTTGAAAGCAGAATTTATATAATTCGAAAACGTCAACTTTTCCTCCCTGATTTGTACGAACATAAGTACTTGTGCGACTTTATGATTAACTTCATATCTCAAGGGAATTTGATTTTTGTCTTGAAATTGGTATCAATAATATTAACGTTAATAGCTATGTTTAATTGAAATGCGATACTCATTCAACACAGATTGACGCGAAAAAACGGAAAAAAGATTTGCAAGCGTGTTCAAGTGGAAGCATTTGAAAAACTCTACCATTTTACGTTTCATCGAAGCTCGATTGGCGTTTCTTTTGCCGATTGCTGAATGCAAATTGATCGCAACCCGACTCTCGCTTTCCCGACGAATCTCATTCTCTCTTTCTTTCTTTCTCTCACTTTTTCGTTCGCTCTTGCAAGCTTGTCGCGACGTTTTTCATCCGGACAGGAAGAGAGCACTTGGAACACCGTCGGCCCGTAACTATGACCGCTCCAATGATGGCTTCGCCATTGATGCTTTCTGGGAAGAGAGGGTGATTGAGCTGGAAAAATACTTCGGCGAAAGTCTGAAGAAATCGGCCGCGCGGCTCCGATGAAGTCGACATTCTAGGCTCGCTCATTACGATTGTAATCGTCGGAAACGTGATTTTTAGTGCAACAATAGAAATTACATATATTCTGAAAAATATGTTTTGCAAAACGCTGATTAAAAATATAGGGACTCAACAATAAAAAACGTCATAATTTTTATCGAATTATAATATAAAGAATCTCATCTTAACATTTCTTTTTATTTTTTAAATAAAATAAATCTTTAAATTTTAAGTTATAATTCTAAAGTATACAATTGCTAAAATTGACAAAAAAACGAAGACATGAAAATTTACAAAAATGAGAATAGATTTAAAAAATTTAACTGCAATCTCGATTTAGCGCTTATAGAGGTGTGAGGTATGAGACTATGCACTTTGTCGTAATTACCTTGCAAATATTAAGCAAATGTTACATTTGCGGGTTAGTTGCTGGCGTAATTTACAGCATACGCGAATATGAAGTTTCCATGGAAGACAATATTTACTCGCTGTATATTTTGGTTTCGAAAATGATTGTTATTTATTATGTAACCGTTGTTGGTGGTTGCATCCGGTAAACGGATTCGGGCTTCCGCAGATGCGAAATCGTTTGTGTCATCGCTCTACCATCGACAGCCGCGTATACATTAAATGGTGATAATCCTTCATTAATGAGTCAGTTGATGCATTTAAGCCATACGTATGGGATGTCTCCAGTTTGCGGTACAGTTTTTAATTATACACGGAAAAAAAAATAACTGCCGTAGCTAAAAACTGCATGTGGTAACTAAATTGCAGTCGTAATATATGGACAGCAAAATCTTAGCTGTGATACCTATTTTATTGCTGTCGTGATTATAAATTTCTAAACTACAGCAACATTTTGCTGTAGTTTAGAAATTATAATCACGACAGCAAACACAGTTTAGCAAATTATGATTAGTTATAGTAGTGAAAATTTTTTTTCCGTGTAGATGGACTAGAGAGCAAATGAAAAATATAGATGTTTTATGCTGTCCGTAAAAGAAAATGCTTTAGGTTCTTTCACATCAACTTCGACACTGGTGTTACGGTGCGTTATGGTCTATTTAGACAGGTAAATTGTTTCCGCTCTAGCTATGCCGCGCGACAGGAAAGAAATCACTCCGAAAAAGTATCAGAGCGCGAGCGGCGCGCGCATTTCGCGGTCACGGTGCTTTTTGGGCCGCAATTTTCAGCGACTCTTTCATAACCGTTGTTCGCGAACATCACGGATATTCCGGCGCCTTTTATGCAGCTCGTTAACCCTGCATCCGGAACGGCAGCCAGCAGCCAGTTGCGGCGTGCATAATACGTTACATCGAGCAATCGTGTTCTCAGGGAGCTTGTCCATCGACGCGGGGATTCTTATCCGCTTAGATAAGAAGGGATTTAACGGATCACAGATAGCGTCTCTTTCCCTATCCTTTTTTTGCTTTTCTCTATTCCGCAAACATATGCTGTCCTGTTATATAATAGCTACAGTCAAAATCGGCTGATCTAATTGTAGAAAATTACAACGTATATACACAGAAAAAAAGAACATTCTTATTTCAAAAATATCTCTATTTTTGACATGTAAATCTTAAAATGAAATTTTATAGCGTTAAACGAAGAAATATTACTTGCATCAAAACATTTTATATAATTCAATAAAGAAAATTATAGTCTTATTATTCAAAAGTAATTTTTATTAATAGAAAGCAAAAAATATTGGATAGAGAATAACAGTACTTTCAAACCAAGAATATTCATATTATAAAGATAATACAGTTTAATCTTATTATTGTATTCTTTATGTAACAATTACAATATTCACATTAATTTATAATATTCTTGAAATACAAGAATATAAAATTTTTCTAAGAAAATAATATTTTCTTGCTTATATATGAAACAATGATAGTGTTAATTTAAATATATTCGTCTTGATTGAAGACTTTTTTCTGTGTGTACATGTACAGTGTTTAATAATGATGATATCGACGAAAACATAATTCCTTAACGTCGATATGTAGTCAAATAAAGCAAAATGCACTTACACTCCAGATCTTTTCTGGAGAAATACGCAACTATCCGTAAAAGTTTATTCTATATCTCTTTCCCTTTTCGCCATGAATCATATATCCGTGGATTATCGCTGACTGCGCAATTCTTGGAAAGCTTCCTTGAAGGCAGAAGCCAATTGTAACCGAAGGGCTTCTCCAATTGTACTGAACTTCTCGCGTAGAAAGGACTGGAGCGCGGATGCGATCGTGAGATACGCGGAAGAATGCGTCACTTTATCCCGCGATAATACTCTGCGAGCGGCGCCGGTATTACGGAACATATTTCCGACTAATTAATGGGGATGTATATCTACTTAGAGATAGTTGCATCATCCGGCTTAACCCCGATAGTGCCGGGGGTCAATGGGCAATCGACGTACAGGATAATTATGAATTTGTTGAAACATTATTCCCACGTACATTAGAGAAGGAACGTTCTTGTGTTCGTTTGAAGTAAAGTGAGACGTTGCACGGAATACATATGTAGATTAAGATATTTTATCTCTCGCCGGCAAAGTTTCCTTCTAAAATTACGTAACATTTAATTACGTAACATTTATTCCTTCACCTCGCTGAAAGAATGTTTTCGCAAAAAAATGCTACATCTTGTTTCCTAACTCCTGAACACGATTCTTCACCGCGCGGGTCGGTTGCGTTCCCACCGTTTCCGCTTTGCGAAAAAATCTGTGCGCGCGTCAAAACGTCGCGCTCGTCGTGCGCTAATCGCCGGGATAAACTCCGCGAGTTCTCGCGGAATCTCCTCCTTCTCCTTCACTCGTCTCGCGGCAAACACTTCTCCGAGAGTGCGAGCCTAAATAGCAGCTTCTCCGGCGCGAGGATCGCCGCTTTCGAGCCGCGGTGGGCATTAACGTGAGTAACTGTACGGCGGACAGCTGATGCCGTTATCACGGCCCACGTACTAGGCTCCACCATAGGTCCCACATAGGTCCCCGCAGTGATTTTTCGCGGTCCTGAATAATCGTCCCAGGTGGGCATGCGCGCAAGACCGGCCGATTCGTCGTTTGTCACGCGGTGCATAACCGGCAGCATAACACCGTCCGGTAATGACATTATACTGCACGCATTCGCAATAATAATGATCGCCGTGGCGCGTGGGCCCGACAAGGAGACTCGCGCGTATAACGGTAAAAGCCCTCATGTCGAATACATTTCACTTGGCTCCTATTCGTTTCCTGAATCTCTCGCCTAATGGCGATGTAAAGCTCTCTGTCTTCGGTGAACGCGTGCGGTCGATAGATCTGTTGATTTGCGTTGAGTGATCTCGCCAATACTTTCGCAAAGCCTATCGTTCGACCGCTCGTTTCCGATCGCTGTCACCGTGTTAACTTTTCTATTCTGAAATTTCTTTAATTAAAAGTAATTTTTTTAAGTATTGTTTTCTTTAGTTTTTCTGTAAATGTTCATTGACTTACAGATCACTTGATAAGGACCTAAAATTAAGGTCGAAACGTTGTGATGTGCACGTAATAATAAATTGAATTTGCCAGTATGGTCGAGAGAAATTTGTTCATTTATTTTTTAATTTTTATCACTGGTGTCTAAATATCTACATTGAATTTTCTGTAAATATTTGCTCTATTTTATTAAGATTTCTACGAACTCTATATTGTCTCGGATTATTTTTTTTATATCCTGTACAAATTTCTGTTTAATGTGGTATGATGCTGTAAGGTTAATTATCATTATAAATGGATCGCAGGAATTATTGCACGATAAAGACGAACATTGTTTCCTGCTAATTAAAATTCTGCTGTCACGTTTACGTCAATATTATGCCACGTGACGTCGTAATGAAATTGTGAGGTTTTGAGGCGTGCGCCGTGCGGCAAATTCCGAAATTGCGTTAATTCCGAAATTATGTTAAGTATGCATATATCAGCTTTCACGGTACCGAGAGTTGATATTGCCGGCTTTGGCTGGTGTAACTATTTGCACCACAACACGGTACGCCGCCGGCGCGTAATTTCGGGCCAACTAGTTTACTGGAGTTTCTACTAAGCCTTCAGATTTTCTACCGTCGTAATTGCTTCGCTTTAATGAGTTTTTCGTTATTGTGAATTTTTCGGTAAACAAGGGGTCAGTATATACTCATAAAATAAACATCTTGTTCGTATTTTACCGCGAATTACGCGAAATGAATCCAATTCTGCTGCATACCAACAATATTTGCTGATATTGTGCATCGTTACAAGAAATGTCCCTCGTTAGTGCAAATATTGTCCTAAAAAATTGCAGAAGCATTAATTAAATGTAAAATTAAAAATAATTTTAGCAAAATTAAATTAGGAGTAAAATTAAAATAAAAAAAAAATGAGGAAAATTATATATTTTCCATTTTCTAAAAATATGATTAAAACATATTATTTAATGTTAGCGCAGATCTTTTTGTCGATTGGAAAAAATTGGATGTGTCGTTCACATTTACAAATGCACGAGGGAATTGCGTAACATAAAATTACGGAACATCTGAGGCTTAAAATCACGGATAAAGACGTGGAGGTGAAACGTGTAATCATGATTTTCTCGCTTTCGCTACTGCGTAACATAGGTCGGAGAGTCAGCATCTTCAAAATGAGAGGCATGAAGAATTATCTTTCATAAAAAAACGGGGACACTGGGTATCTGAGGAAACCTAAGAAAAAGAGTAATTTTTGTTATCACATATCGCAGCTCTTATATAATCTTCGCGTTAACTAATAACTATCAAACAAGCTAAATTGAAATTTTACTAAAAAAAATCTATCTAAAATTAATTAAAGAATACGCAAAGAAATTTATCCGTTTACCTCGAAGAATACTTAATCTTGTAATGCTCCTTGTAAAGCTTTTGATCGAGCGCAGTTCAAGAGACATTCGTTTTAACATATGTGTCGAGGGAGAACATTATTTATATTTTTGTGTAAAAGATGTCAATGTAAATTCTCTCCTGCCGGGCACTCTGTCCCTTTGCACTCGAACTTCTGAGTTCGCACGTACAAGGAAATGAGCGGACCTAGCGGTGGGTTAACGGTAATCGGTCCGTGTCGAGCCCACTGTTGGAACGATATCCCATGTGTGTGGCACCCGGTGTTTCATTGATAACTCACCCCACGTCCCCCCCCTCGATCTCGGCGTCCCACTCGGTGGTCCCCCTCTTCGCACACGCGTGATGGATGCGCCGCGGGGCATCCCGCACGGCACGGCACGACACGACACGGGACTGGACGGGACAGGACAGGATAAGATGAGACGGGACGGGACGGGACGGGACGCACGCACGCCGCATTCCGGGAGCAGTGCGGGGTCAAGTGCCTAACTCTAACGGGGAGGGATCATTGCGCTGCTGACGCGAACTTACACGAGCTTACGTCACCTCGCCAGTTTGCCGGGCATCGGCGATAGCGTAAGGGAAGCTTTGGGTACGTGGTTCCTCGGAGTCGGTTTACGTCACAATTTCAACTTTCATTCTGAATAAAGCGATCTTAGGGAAATAGTGACATGCGAACGGGCCTGCGTTCGTGTGCCATTCATACACTGAGAAAAAAAGCTGTTGCTTCAATTAAAGTGTTATCACGGGGTGCCAAAAACATAAGTAGTTCATTCAATTGTATTATTAATAGACCCAATATTTGGATTATTAAAACAATGATTGAATTATTGGTTTAAAAATGCAGACATTGGGTCTAATAATAATACAATTGAATCAACTACTTTATGTTATTGGCACCCCGTGATAACACTTTAATTGAAGCAACAGCCTTTTTTTCTCAGTGTATAAATCTATTACGAAAATACAAAATTATGTGCGTTGGTATTTGCCAGGAATATAAAACTCTCGAGTGGATTGTAATAAAGTTGATAACATTAAGTTGTGATATACTTTTTTGAATACAATTAAATAATTTGTTGTATGTATATAATTTTTAAACTTGAAAACTGTGAATGTACAGCACAGTGTTCCTTGAAAATTATTTAGTAAAAGACTATTAAATGTACCGATCTAGTTACTTTTTAAGAAGCTTGTCCAGATGTCATGTCACTTGACTGCGTTTGTGAAAGGACAGAACATTGTCGGTGTGAAATGAGTATGGTAAGGGTGTGATTCGTCACGGCACGGCGACTGCATTCAATTATGCTCGGTTATTACGACAAATGCAACGCGGTTTCTGCTATTTCGTGTGCTAACACGTTTTCCGCATTATGGCGTCGTGACCTGAAAACTGCGCCGAGATATCCCCCCCGCGAATTGGCCGCGGTCCAACGTGGACGATCGCGTAGATTGAGGAAAATTCTAAATTCTCCGTCCGGCGTGGCCTGAACTCTAATATGTCTGCAATATGCAACGAGAATTGGAGTAATCTTCGGGAATCGCTGGCACGCTCTACCGTGCATCGTTACCGCCGTGATTTAAAAGCTCGCGTGCCTCCAATTTTGGAAAAGTATTCTTGGAAGATAACCTCAAACAAAAATATATTCTACATATTTAAAAATGCAAATATGTAGTAGGTAAATCGCGAAACGCGTTGTTTGTACTTGTGAAATATTTGCGTATAACTTACGATTTAATTATCTCTGAATTAATAATTGCTCAGTTTGTGAGTTAATGTCTTCAAATTTAACAATCGGTTAAAAAGTTAAACATAGCTCCGTGTTGTTTAAAGTCACTTACGTCCGTGTAAAGCCGCCTGTTATTTCAATCGCCGGTCATGAAGATAAATATGTATGCGCTTAGGAGGAAGATAACGATATTTATAATGCATTCTTACGTATACATATCGCGCATTTGCGAGATATTTAGGAACGTGGGAATCGCCTCGCTGCCTCTTTCAAGAATGCGGTAGAGGAGACCATAAATTTTCGAATTAATCGAAAAAAACGCTATTTTATTTATACCACAAATCTTCTCCCGCGTAAGCTGAATATAAGTTGGCTTGATCTACTTTGCGGCACGTACTATCCGCTCGTAGATTTGCAAACATTAAAGGAAAAATACAAAGTAATGAATCGACAAAGTCTCTCTCTTTATTTCATTCATTAATTTAATTAGATACTGTATATGTTACACCGACAAAATAATTTTTATTTCACACTCCTCACGTACAGAAAGTTCTTACATTATTTTAAAAATTTTACTTTTGCTCTCTCGTCTTTCCCTAAAAATCGTGTTATTAAAATTATACAAATAATGCAAATTCATATACTATACGTAAAATATCCTGTCTATTGTTAAATCCTCAAGTTCTAACGATTTAATATTAAGTTCGCCTGAAAGCGGGAGATAACCGGTTATGGCTAAGAGCCCGTATCAGACTATGGATTGGGATTGGGATTAGATTGGAATTTGATCAATCAAAGCTAAGTTTACTGAACTTGTTGTTGGTTTTCTTTCTTCCGATTGGTCAAATTCCAATCCAATCCCAATCCCAATCCATAGTCTGATACGGGCTTATCAGTACTTGGGATTAGTATGACCGCAGAAATGAATAGATTCGATCATTTACTAGTGCACATATCTTACTTATCTCTGGACATTGATGATCGAACAGTTTACGATGAAATACCTGTCGTCGAAGCTACTGCCGCCGGGACACTCGCTCAATAACACGGCGGTCTCGCGGCGAAACGACAATTTCCACATCGTATCGGTCGCCGGTCGCTCGTTCACCGCCGATCGTTTATGGATTTATAAACGTCAGACGGATACGAGTGCGTCGATTCAGGGAACGTTAACACGCGACGTGACGCCAACGGATGACCGGCGATTACATCTCCCTCGCTGATGATGTGCATTACGGTCGTTCGTGCGCGGCAGCGCGACGAAAGAAACCGGCGGCGCCCTGTTGTGCCGCGAATCGGCCGGCGAGTGCATAAAAGCAGCGGGATACCGCGCGCTTTAATTATTCCCCTCGTGCGCTTACGCCATCGCGGAACCCAGATTACAACCGCCTCGGTGATTAACCCTTCCGCGATCTGCCTGGGAAAGTTCTAATAGCGTGTTTACACTACGGACTATTTTCAAACGATACCCCGACACACGTAGGCCGCATTCGCGTGTGCGAAGCGGAAGGATGTAAATCTGAAGTGTTATTTCCTAAAATATCTGCGAATTCTTAGAGCTTTACGAATGAATCAGATAAATGAAATAGTCAGCAAAAAATTAAGGGACACGGAATATGTGATACGAAAACGAAGAATAGAATTAAAACAAATATTATAAAATAAAATACACGGAAAGAATAGTTTTGCTGAAATATTTAAAAATTTGGCCAGATACAGATCTGAAAATAATTTTGTTGAGTCATCAAAATAATTATGTAGGATACTCAAAATCGAGGGGTAAACCGCTGACCAAAATTGTGTACATCAATGCCTAGTAATGCCCAAAATTGGGCATTACTGAGTACACAAAAGTACATTAAAAATACACTAAAAGTACACAATTTTTGGGCATTACTAGTGAATTTTTTATGTAATGCCCACTAATGTGCCCTAGTAATGCCCCAAATCTGTACACCGCAAAGCCCTCAGCGGTTTACCCCTCGCCTAAAATGGTTGCTAGAATATCAAAACTTTTTGCAGCATTATCATCATGTTTGAGTGATCTACATAGTTACTTTTGATGATCTAACAAAATTATTTTCAGATCTGTATCTGGCCAAATTTTTAGATATTTCAGTAAAACCGTTCTTTCCGTGCACTTCTCCTATCTCAGTTAAATACGTGGTATGCCAGTTTAACGATGGTATCGATCGACAAACGCGATTATCATTACTTCCGCTGATCTGAAATTAGTATTGGCACAAGGAATATGAGTCTTATCGTCGTATTAGTTGCTTGCCGGCGAAGTCAGGTCAAATCAGGCGGAATATTGACTCGGGAAAGATCGTCGTCGCTAATGTGCCTCGCAATCCGGGATCACAGGGCACACCGACAATGCACTTCGAGGCTCTGATCTAATCGGTAAACAGAGAAACCGGCGGTGCCGCGCACGGCGGTGCGTACTACGTGCGCATGAGGATCACGTGCGAATAGATTATGCGAATACGTCGCCGGACGCAAATGTTTATTTAGGAAGCGGTGCGTCCTCGCGATATACGGCATTATGATAATCCGGCATGCCCGGCGTGAGTGCACGCGGTTGCACTCGCCAACTCCGGTCACGTGAATGAATTTTGAAATTGTTTGCCGGTGAGGCAGAAGCGAAGAAATACACCGAACTTTTACTATAGAAAACACCGAAGAAATATCATCTGAGAATTACCTACTTCGCGCCGCGATGCGCGAACAAATAGAATCGTCGACTTATTGACTCGAAATGTTTATCGTTATTATCGAAACTCCGATACGTTGCGTTGTATTTTCGGAAGCACAAACGAGAACACTTTACCGAAGGGAAAAGAAATATGATGGAGCAGGTGGTTACATTCGCGCAAAGTAATATGAAGTCGCAGACTAGAGTAAGGCAGCAAATTTGAATAAAGAGCTCGGTACGTTTTTACTTCTCTATGTTATTTGCAACTCAATTGCGTTCCAGGCAAAGGAACATACACGCGCACAGACACTGGTTGCGCGTAACTTTGCTTCAGAAAACGAAGAGAGATGAAGCAACTCAGTTTGACTCACGCAAATGCGGGGTATAAAAAGTAACATTGCCGACATCGCAAAAAGGATTTAATTAAGAAATTCGTATACAAACTTTCGTCCCTTTTTGCAGGGAAAATTCAGATCCGCGCATCGTCTCTTCGCTACCGTTAGAGCCAATTTGTATTTTACGACACTTATAAAGAAGCAAAATTTTGCTTTATATGCCTCGTCCACATTACGTGTCGCTATTGTTGCAAAACTTTTGTTGATATGTGTTTAGCTTTTGTTAAATATGTTAAACAATTTTTTATCCTTTAAACTTTTAAACATTTATACATTTACATTTTCTAAATAATTTTTACATATAACTGTAGAAATATTTTACAAGTAGAGTGATTATTTATTAACGAATACACTTTTTTATCTCGTATAAAAATTTCATTGCATAATATATATCTTTACCTTTCTCTTGACATACTAAAACAGCGAAAAATTTAATACACGGAAAGAATGGTTTTGCTGAAATGTTAAAAAATTTGGCCAGATACAGATCTGAAAATAATTTTGTTGGGTCATCAAAATGATTGTGTAAGACGCCCAAAATAGTTGCTAGAATATCAAAACTTTTTGCAGCATTATTATCATGTTTGAGTGTCTTACATAGTTACTTTTGATGGTCTAACAAAATTATTTTCAGATCTGTATCTGACCAAATTTTTAGATATTTCAGTAAAACCGTTCTTTCCGTGTATATATATATATATTCTCTATATGACGAAAAAATGCTAAAATATTTTAAGAATTACTTTTAATATAAACATATAGAGCGCGTCGCATTGTCGCGTCACACCATCGAATCTCTAACAGCGACGAATGTAACAGCGGTAACCGGATCGTTGCGCGGATTATTCCGTTGCGAAATAAGAGAAAAGAAAAATGGAGACAAGCGGGAGGCCGGGCCGGACCGGACGTGCGTGTACGCACAATGGCGATGACCGTTAAATTCAAATCAGCTGAGATATATAACGGCCGATGGCTGGGCGCGCGCGCTCTAACTAGAATGAATGCGGCATGCCTCGACAGGGAAGTTAGCGTAACGCGTTGCAGGAAGAGCGCAGGCGACGATGCGACGGAACACAGACGACGATGCCGCCATGGGCCCGGCCTCACCTTCTCCCCCCTCTTCCTCTTTCTTCTCTATAACGAACGGGTAGGGTCCCGGATCCCGCGAGACACACGAGAGCGATTTATAAACGCGTGGGCGAGAATGGTCACGACGAGAGAGCGATACCGGTATACGGTATACGCAGACATTCGGTGTATCTTTTACCGTATAGCACGCGCAACTGCTCAGATCGATTCCCGTGTTGTCGCATCCGAGAATTGCGTGATGTTCCGCGAACGATTCGTAAAATCATCAAACGAGAGAAGTAAAACCAAATAGAGGAATGATACTGCGGAGATATCCCAGTGAAGTAACTACGATTACAGTCAGAGGCGTATCTAGGGTATGGCAAGTATGGCACCTGGGCGCCACTTGAAGGGAGGCGCAATTTTTATTAACCCGATACGACCCAACGTCCTTCCTCAAGCACTGTGGACATTAATGCATATACAAGCTAAAACAGCAGTCTAACAAGTTGCTAAATTAAAAAAGATTAAAAAGCTTGACTTGTATTTTTGAGCTGATATTATGATAAGTTAAAAGATATGTATCACATATATGTTTGGACAGGGTCGCAATTTCAGTGTTTGCCGTAGGAGCTATTTTCCGTAGATACACCTCTGATTACAGTAGATGGTTCTGAATTTGAACTTCGGTTCTTATCTTCAGTAGAAATGTGATTTTTGTCGCCTACTTGTATCTGATTTCTATCCTCTCGTTTATATCCGAATTGTGAGATCGGTGAGCGAGAATTAACTTTGGCAATTCGATATTTTTACTGTAAATCTTTCGTAAATTGGACACTCTTTTTCGATATCGCGAGCGGTTCGTCCGAGAGACTCGCGCACCCGCAAATTCCTCGACCGGAAAGGGGAATTCACGGGCGAAAGGGTTAACGGATGGCGGATACCACGGCATAGCGATGGGGCCCGTAACGACCGTATTAATACTCGTGGCATGGTTCGCGTACCCCTCCGGTTCGGAATTCCGGCTTGTGTGTATGGAAATCCATTAGACCCGCTGACAAATCAATAGGCGCGGCCGTTGCAGCGATGCCGAGCGTTATTCCTGCCTTGCGCTACCATTAGAGAGAGGCGGACAGGTGGACGATTAAGAGATACCGAAACACGCGCGCGGAACCACCATTATCGCGCAAGACGGAGCGAGAGGGACGAGGAGTGAGAGAGAGAGAGAGACAGAGAGAGATTAATATCCTTCGGATCGGATCGCTCGCTACATTGTGCCGATACGGTCCGACGGACACCATCGGCGAACGGCCTGCTATTGACAAATGAACGTGTAATCGACATCCGATATTCGACCGCGCGAGAAGATATAAACGGTGCGCTTGCGGGGAAGCGAAACCGCACGCGGGTTAATTAGCTCCGCAGATTTTATTAAGATATCGATATCGCAACGGTTCAGCACAAGATGCGCCAACTGCAAAGTGCAGAAAAACTTGGCTCGCTTCTTCCGCTTATTAGATTGTAATGCGTTTTGCGATTATCGGATTACAAGTATTAGAGTAGAGTGGGGCAAAAGTGCGCACTTAGTTTTTGATCTCATATATCTACACGGAAAGAACAGTTTTGCTGAAATATCTAAAAATTTAGCCAGATACAGATCTGAAAATAATTTTGTTAGACCATCAAAAGTAACTACGTGGGACGCTCAAACATTATGATAAAATGCTACAAACAGTTTTGATATTCCAGCAAATATTTTGAGCGTCCTACATAATTATTTTAATGGTCCAACAAAAATTATTTTCAGATTCGTATCTGGCCAAATTTTTAGATATTTCAACAAAACCATTCTCTCCGTGTACTATTGAGAAATGAGAAATATAGCTAGAATCTTGAAATTTGTACCTTAAAATCTTCAAATATTCTTTTTTAATAATAATTAGGATAAGACCGCATATATGTATAAACAATTTTAAATCGAGAGATAGGCCAATGACGGTCATAGCGGATCTTAGTTATTCTTTTTTAAAATTCACTAGGGTTTATGTTTATATTTTGAATACATTTCATGTAATAAACTTTTCTTGAATCGATTGCAAAAACGCACTTTTGCCCCACCGGTGGGGCAAAAGTGCGCATGCAGTGCGCATGCACTTTTCAAATTACCGGTATGTGCTGCTATTTACGGATAACAATTTGAAATGTCTAATATAGCATGACACACGCCAGAAACGATTTAATCAAAATGTCTTGTCAATGATTTACGTAAGTTTATTTCTACTTATGAAATACAGTTTGGGAAAAATCAAAATATTACATCAGGAAGATGAAAAATGAAACTTTTACCTCATAGTTTCAATGTGGGTCACTCGAATCGACTGTCACTACATTTGGCGCCACTCAGCACAGCCATGACACCTTACAAACTAACTCAGTGTTGCCAACCTAACTTACACAGAAACAAATATACCTGCACTGCGCACTTTTACACGCCGCGCACTCTTAAGGGCCATCTACAATGAGTTGCAGTCGTAAGAGTCGTAAGAAATTGACCAATCACAGTTCATTATTCTTCGATCGCAAGGAGAATAATGAACTGTGATTGGTCAATTTCTTACAACTCTTACGACTGCGACTCATTGTAGATGGCCCTTTACCCCACTCTACTCTACTACTACATCGCAATTACAATTTTTCATTGATAGTATACTGAAGTTATTTTTTCTCAGCTTATTTTAATTTTTACTATTTTACTTTTGTGCTTAATGTCTGCCATTGTGTGAGACCGTCCTTATCTGGAAACGGTAGACGTAAGCCGGCGAGGATTTCCACTTTGCGAACGAGGAAAAGCGAGACGAGACGGGCGGTTCATTGCCGCGAGCCAAACGAATACGATCGTCAGCGTGCGCTCGCGGCACAACGATTATTTTAAACAACCCGTCGGGCGGAGAATACAAAGTGCGTTCTTAGGTAAATGCGCGATGTCCCTTTCCAACGACAATGGCTGTCCGCTGCAGATACGAAGACGACCCATCGGCCGACTCCTGTCTTATCGTTATCCCTTTGTACCCGTTGCTCTTCGTACCGTTTCGTCGTGATCCTTGTCGCGCATTGCCTATCCCACACCCTATTTCTATATCTCTGTTTTTAAGAAGGCAGTATATATAAAAGCCTTATCTTTATAATTTGTAGAATTTACTATGAACACGGAAAAAAATAGATTAGTTGATACAGCCAAGTTATGATTTGCTATAACGCAAATTTAACATTTATAATTAAGCAGATTTGATAGAATAGTAAAGAAAATGTGTCTGAAAGCAATTATGAGCATATTTTCTCTGCTACACTGTCAAATCTGCTCAGTTATAAATGTTAAACTTGCATTAGCAATTTTGGCTGTCTATTTTTTTCTGTGAACTTATACATACACGGAAAGAATGGTTTTGCTGAAATATTTAAAAATTTGGTCAGATACAGATCTGAAAATAATTTCGTTGGGTCATCAAAATAATTATGTAGGACGCTCAAAATAGTTGCTGGAATATCGAAACCTTTTGCAGCATTGTTATCATGTTTGAGTGTTCTACATAGTTACTTTTGATGGTCTAACAAAGTTATTTTCAGATCTGTATCTGGCCAAATTTATACATATTTCAGCGAAACCGTTCTTTCCGTGTATACGTAAATATTGCTATTAATTTACATACGTCATTTCACTCGAGGATTTACGTAACCAAAGTCGCGTCTTGACAATTTGTTTGCAGTCGGACGAAATATAATCCCTCGCGTTCTACACGTGGATAAGTGAGTCAGAAGTCGCTTAGCGCGCCTGTTACCGGCACGCAAATTGAATCGAGTTACGCGCGATCATCGTCTTAGTTGGGGGGGGGGGTTTAAAGTTACGAAAGATTGATTTATGAAATCTTCGCGGAGACGATTAATAATCGCGGGGCTCTGCGAACCGATATAAGATTTTTTCGCGGTCTCGCGATTAATCACTCGTTCTCGTGCGCGCGCGCCAACTAAATCTTATTGTTGGAAAGTTTTATCCGTCACTCGGTTTCCCTATCGTCGATTTTCCTCGATCGATCGGAACTTTCTCTCCGGCGAATCTAGGAATTTACGTGAATTAAAAACAAAGGTGAAACTTTGCGACTCCCGCGCGAGTGATGGATGGAATTTATAACTTCTTGATATCGTTCCGGGAACACTCAGAATTTAGACTGCTTTATTTACTGTCTTATAAATTTCGGGCGTGACTGGTTTATTTTTAAAGCGGTGTAAACGCGACGGCAAAGCATTATAATACAATATTCATAAAAAAAAAGCACGGAGTCGGGAAAATAACTCGTTTGGTAAAATATTTTGTTAACATTTTCCTCGAGGTCTCAAGCTGCGGCGAGTAATATCGACGGTCGGAAGTAAAGCATACAAAAATTGTGGAGAAAGTAAACTGCGTTATGCATACGATAGGATGTAAAACTATTCATCTGTGTACTTTAGCGAGTTTTTGAAAAAAAAAAAACATTGTTAAAGCGGAACACTCAAACGGAAGCTTAACTCAATTATTTATAAAAAATAAAAAATTGTGATTATGATTATAAGAATTTGATATTATTGTTCCAACAATTATGTAGCTACTTTATTACTTTTTGTATGTCAGAGATAACTTTTTCAAATTAAACCAATCAGGAAGAAGTCGACCGTTACTTTTGCATTAGCCTGATACTCCGAGTGCAAAAATATCATCAGTGTCATGATCGTGAGTGATACGAACCATACAACAAAGTTCAAAGATCCGGCAACTCCACAATTAAATGCAATTACACGATCGAATGGACCGCATAATAGACGGCCAAGTGTTTCGCTGTCCGACCGGGTAATTGAAGTCCACAGATGCCGCCGGTGGGCGCGATTTTATAGGGTTTCCCGGTAAGATCCCGCTGCCCCGTCGTCCTCTCGATCGTAAAATCCCTGTCGCGCCTACGTCGCGACAAAACCACGAGTGAATGGCATAGCCCTGTGGCAGCGGGCTATGCAAATAAAATCGGTCGAGCGAGCGTGAAGCGATAAATTCTGGGGCGCCTAGCGCTTTAAAATCGCCTAATAGCGCACGCTTCCGTCCGGGGGCGGTATCTCTGTGTTCGGAATACCGTTAGAAGAACGCTCTCTCCAAAGATCGGTCAAGGTGTTTATGGCTTTTCGCGTTATTGATTTCGCTGATACTAATCGAAAAATCGACCAAAAACTGCTTTTAAAATAAATTAATATTTTATATCCAACAGTTTTAATTCTCAGTTTTGTGAATTTTTTTAAATCTTCAAATTTTTAAATAATTGACAACCGATTTCCGAAAAATCAGATAGCAGGTTTTTCAATCAATTACAATTGAATGTCCAAAAACTAATCTTTGCTTTTTCGAAAACAAATTAGCGGAAAGTACTAACATCAATTTCGGGATTTTGTATAAAATACAACGCGAACGTAAATGCATTTATGTTTGAAACGAAGCTCGCGCGTTACAAAGTTTAGAAATTGAAACGTTCGTCAAGCTGTCAGAAGTGATAAATTATCGTTGGACTAACGGTATTGTGTGGGATACATGTATCAGTGAATGATTACGAGACTACTGTTAGAAAAAAAAGTTGTTCATTCTTTTCTTATTAAATTAATGTGTTAGTTTCACTATTCTTTATTACGCGTAGTAAAGACAATCGATTATTCTTGAGAACAATCAATTGTGTGGTTTTCTCATTGCGGTTTTATTGCGGTAGTAAAAGGCATAGAGAGATCGTGTGGAAATGTAATTGAAATGTAAAAACCGTGCTCTCCTTCTCGCAGGGCAAAGTGAATTGTCTTGATTCCGCCACGGTTAGATGCAACGTTAATTACGTTCCTCTGTTATCTGCATACTTTTGCATAGCGAAATGCTCCTTTGTTTAATGCAATTTCATTAGTCTTCCGTGAACTTTAACTCGCTATACATTTTATCCCCCGCCACGCCGAGAGTAAGCGTGTTTCCCTTTTCATTTGCTCCTTCCTCCCCTCAAGAAGCGGCAATTTCTGACTAACGAAAAGTTATCCCAAATCCTGGCAAGCTGTATCTGTCGTTTGAGAGGCGAGTAAATAACAGTAGTGTCCTTTTAAATTTAAAAAAATCTCTTTCAGCAGAGATGAATAAAAAATTATTTTTCGTAATCTTTTGTGAATTTTTGGTATTAAATAAAATAACTTTAATTGAGATTCTATTCATTTGCAGTAATGGCTTCGCCACTAAATCCTACTTTTTTACTGAATATTTTGTGTAAGTTTACTTAGCGAAAAGCGAACCTATTGTTGCTTTCGACTGTTTTAAATTAATTGAGACGAATTTTTGAATGTTATATCTCGCTCTCGAGTGAAAGCACTCCGGGGATTCCGGGGTCGCTTCATTAAGGAACAAGAACATGCGACAATACGTAAATTTATCCACGAATTAAATTAATTGTGCGCTTGATCTCGCACGGCTTTCGCGTCGCCATTTGTTAATGAGCACGTCAAGCCATTTGAATTTCTCCTAGACGTAATCATGCAATTATCTTGGCATTTTTGCAGAAGAATAAGTATCTTCGAAAACACCACAAGTAATTCCTCGTCCGCGTACGATGTGCATAACTACTTGATGACTTTCATTCGTGGAAAGCTTAATTAACGACTCACTATTTTTGTCATCTGCTATTCTCGAAAGTAGACACGAACAGAATTGATGATAACTTGATGATACTTTCTCTCTACAATACAGTATACCGCGTTAATATCTTTTGTAGATATTAGCTTCTAAATATACGAAATTGATGATGATATTGATGATTCGTTTATCGCAAGTTAGTATCTAATTTCAATTCTAATCAGCACTACGTTTCATTTCTTTTTCTTGCTATTTTCTTTTTTTTTATTGTTCTTTATGGCTTGTGTCTGTTCTTGGAAAACTTAAGTTCCAGGATACAAATAAACTGCATGCACGCTAACAGGCACCCTAAGGCGATTGTCATTACTTGCGATCGTAGCGGCATACAATATTGATATAAACATATTGCGGAATTTAAAAAATTCGGCATACCGTTGGCTGTCGGCGCGATAATTTGATATTCGGTGTATTTTGCTGGCATCTCTGGTCTCGTACAGAGTGAACTTTGACTGCATGCGCGCAGTTATCTGCTACCGTCTCTCTGCGGCGAAGTGGGTCGAATTTCTAACGAGGCCTGCTGACTGCCTGACATAAACTTTGACGGCAGATATGATTAGCCAATTAGACGGACTCGTGTGTAAGAGGCGAGTGCCAATATCATGTCGTAACTTCTATCGGCGAGTTAATAGGAACGTCCTACCGGCTCGCCATACTAACCTTAGGACCTCACCTCACGTTCGATTTTATTACGGGTAGCAGTACCGTAGATTTTAACCCGGCATTGTGAACCGCTCGTTCCCACATTAAACTTTAATCGTTATTATGTAATAACTTTTTCGCGATTATAGGGTGGCTAAGATTTTTATCGCTATCTTCAAAGCGCGTTCCCATATTAAAGTTATCGTCTATTACGTTATAATTATTTATTGAACTATTAATTATTCATTACCTAAGCTTGTCTATCTTTATTACTGGTTCTTTTCTTACTACGTTAGTATCTTTATATTTTCGTAATGTGGTTTTTAAGGCTTATGAGATCTATTTGCTAAAGGGATTTATATTTGCGACGTAACAAATTAATTTCCGTGTTTAGAAAGTGTGTAGCGTGCGTCAGCATTCCTGCTGTTCCTTTTTAGGGAGAGAAAGAAAGAGAGAGAAAGAGAAAGAGAGCAAATTCCTGTTCATTCAGTGGCAGACAATAGATCGGAGAACGTGACTGTCGTCCTCGCTGAGCGACATTTCACATTGGAACAATGCGTCTGCGCGTCGGCAATTTTCCCTTTTCTTTGATGTAGCATACCGCGAACCGGACAAAAAGTCAGATTTCCGCTTACATGATTTTATGTCGTAACGTAGATGTTGCACAGAATTGTCACGATTTACGATGACACGTATCTTAACGCGAACTTATGTTGCGAAGCAAACGAAACAGTTATTTTATGTAGTTTTAATATTTTATTTGACGACTTCAATATACTTTTTTCTCTGTCTCTAGTATAATGTCCAATATATAAAAAATGCATTTATACTTGTGCGCATATGTTAATATTTCAATAAATATTTTTGTGCAACATTTGTGGAACGCTTTGTATCACGTCTCATACGTTACGCAGATGCTGACGGTCTTTATGAAAAGTTTTCTTAAAGAGACTCGAATGCCGATGGTGCACGCTAATATCTCCGCTGTCGCGTAAACGCGATCCGCCGACTAAGTATCCTTTCGCTGGCGATTTATGTGCCAGCAACAGGTGTCGGAAAGGCGCAACGCGACGGCGATTCAGTTGCATCGCTCGAGAAAATCGGATAAGAACCGGGGCAGCGTGAGAAATTCACGACTGGAAATTTTCGGTAAGGAGCGAGAGAGTCGAAATAGAGTAGAAGCATCTCGTTAGCCGATGCTTCTTGCGTTTACTATAAATGGTAATCCTGGTTTCTAGAGTGGATCGTGAGGTCGGGGGAAAGAGGAAAGGAAAGAGAATGGGGCGAAGACATCCCCCAACGACGAGAAGCTAACGGTTGTTTCCGTCCAAATGGGAAGTCTGATTGCGCTTTTGTTTTCGGATGTCTCCCCTTATCCACTGTCGTTCTTCGTTTCTCCCCGGCAACCATTGTTAATTGCGTTGTTACTATTATTGTCGTATTATGCACGTCGTAATATTTTCTCGTCAAGGCATAGAAATGAAGAAATTAGCGATTTTTAGTTACGAGCGTTTATATCTTTATTTTGTATTATTTTTTATACATGATAAACGTAAAATTGTCTAGCTAGTTAACTGATTTTGTTATAAATAGGGTAGACCCAATTTACGAATAGTTTCGGTCGATACTTGCTAAAAAAAGAGCTCCTCAGCGAATGAGACTTTTCGAGGACGTGTGAAATATATGCGATGATTGAAGGCACATGGGCAGAATCCGCTCTGCGTTCGTTTGCCCGGCAACGGTGAAGTGACCCGCCAGACACCCATCAACGCCTCAGACACAGACGAGTCCGAGTAATCGTCCTCTTCTCGTTCTATTCTCTACTCCCCTCTCTGTTCTCCACTCCTCCCTGAACTGACCTGATCTGACTCGACCTGTATTTAATTCTTTCACGTTTCGTTATTATATACGATTAGCGTTCAGGGTACATTACAACGCGTCGATAAGGCGAGGTTTTATCTCATTTAGAACCAATCTTCCTGATGCCGAAGAAATGAATATTTCTATTAGTTAAGAGGGTTAAGAAATTGAGTGAATATTTCTATTAGTTAAGAGGGTTAAGAAAGAGCCATGGGAAATTGGATAAAAATTTTTTACTATCCGATTTGTATAAAAAAATCAGTTTGTATAAAAAAAGTCAAAATGGAGAAATTAATAAATGCAGAAATCTGATCAATTTTGATCACAAATGATTCTTCATAAAAGTAAAAATATTTATTTTTCTCTACCCTCCCTGATCTACCCCTCCATACAACGTGACTAGGATGATAAATCTTTTTCTTGACTATGCGCTTATCCACTAGCATAACAGAAGGAATCTGAGTCCCCACCTACGTCCGTCAGTTTGTGCGAATGCCATAAAAGTGGGCGATTTTTCAGACCGTGAAGCCGGGCAGGCGCCACTTCGTCTAGAACGAAACCTCGAGGCGAATGCACACGTTGCATTCTTCTCGTATGTAGGCTAGTAGTGACTTCCGCCTGTCCCTCACCTCTCCTTCCCCGCGTCTCCTCAATTAGATGTTACATTTTGTAATTGTTTCCTCCAGACCCCGCACGCTGAAGTTAATTATTCGGATCCGTTATGTTCCCGTTCGCCTTTGCTCGCAAGGAACGAACACGCGGAATGTGGTGCAGGCCGCGCCGCGTGCATTATGTCACGATCATTACCTCTAACAAGCATCTAGTTCAATAATTAGCACTGTGCGTCAAGTTGCACGAAACTTACAGCTGCATCCGTACGTTTAGTTACGGCACGAAAAATCGCAGACCTCGAAAACCAAGACTACGATTTATTCAAAAATATTCACATGCTCTAAATTAAACGAACTCAATGTATAAGGATCTCTTTCTATAAGGAAAGAGATCATATAATTTACAGACAGGTATGTAAATTTAGGGTTCTAGTATAGAGTATGCATGTTTCTAGAATAATTTGATTTATTTGTTGGAGATGTCGAGACTATTTATGCTTTCATACAGCATGAGGAATTACTTAAGCGACGTATAATTTAAAGCCGGAGAATAAATCGTGTCCCTGTTGTGTGTTTTCGCGTATTTATCCTTCGCCAACCGATGAAATACAACCGTGTATCAAGTTTTTTTTACGAGGATCAAAGAGCGAAGCGTCTTCTTCGATAGTCCCTCTCGTGGGTGTCGACGATGTACGCGTCGCTGCGAATATTAATCTAACTGCCTAAGTTCATACTTAAGCTTTACGATCCAGTTTCGTAGGCGAACAAGATATAAACGCGAACATTATTCGCATACTCGCCCGTCATTGTACTAGAGATTGCAACCAATAATATCGACCTGAGAGATGCTCTCAACTTGAAGCTTCTTAACACGTAATTAGCGCTAAGTATCTGATTCTCATTTCTTATTGGCGTCGAACAATTAAAAAAAAATAGATTTAAAAGTATTGGTTGTAGAACATAGATATTTACAATCTATTTAAGTTATAAAAATAAAATATACAGATAGGAAATTAACATTAAGATTAAATATTAAATTAAAGATAGAATCGCTGAAACTCGAAAGTCATACGTTATTGAATAAATAAAATTTAGAATCTATATCCTAAATAAGTAAAATTCATCTAGATTGTTTAAGTGTACTACAGTAATACGGAGCTTTGTCGAAAGATAGGTAGATAGAGAGGGAGAGAGAAAGAGGCGATAAAAAAAGTTACACGTTCGCCGTAACTTTGTTCCTTGCGATCGACGATTCGCCGTCGATGCGGTTTTCCGGAAATAATATCGGAAATACGTGACGCGCTTATTTCAAGCGACGACGCTTAAAACCCACCTCATCGAGGGTGTGGGCGAACTTTTAACGCGCTGTTTTTCTTGTTTGTTTCAGGTAAGCCACCTTCCTTTCTTCCTTCCGGTCGGTTCTTCTTCCGGAACTTTCGTCGTGCTTTCTTTACCTTGGTTCTCCAAAGTGTATATACCTATATATGGCCGACCCCGGGGTAAGTTATCGTATCACGAAGTTTCCCGCACCCCCTTTTCCCCCATCTCTGAACTTTAACACGCCACACCATTTCGTTTTATTAAACTTTTGATAGAAAATCGTGATCGGTGATATTAACGATAGTTATGACGACTCTCGAACGAGCGAGAAGGAGAGGTCGAAGCACGTCGAAGGGGTATTCCATCTGAGTTATTATTAACCCTCCGACGTCGAAGTATTTCTTTGGTAAGACACGCTATACACAATGTTGTTGCTGGAAATTCAGTTCTTGTTTATTAAGCAAGATAAAACGCCAGGCAACTTATTTATATTCTGCAAACGAACTTGCCGGAATTGAATCAGAGCGTCATGAATAGAGATACTGTTCGTTACTATGCATTCTCTCGGTGGCGTTATTAAATAAGGAAGATTTCTAAAGAATCGCAATGAATCCGCGACGTAGAAAGATTCCGGCGCGGCGGACCGTCGGATATTCGAGTCTCACGTGAAATGAAAAATCCGTTATTACTACCGATGAATTCCACTTCAATTGTAATAAGGCGCGAACGAACGTAAAAGCGATTTTATAAAAGTACATAGGAGAGTTCATTATTATATTAGTATTGAAAATTAACGCTCGGACGATTCCATTCAAAGCGATTGGAGTTTTTAATCATTAATGGCACGTATAATTGGGTATGATTAAACATTTTGATTGTAATTTTCTCACGTTAATTCTTACTTTAATTTAATTCTGCCTCAGATGAAGAGAATCTGACGCGCGTGCGCGAGATTCAGGTCCTTAATCACGGCATGTCGCGCTTCCTTCCGGCGCTTTGTAATCAGCTCATAATGACTGCGCCACAATTTTGCGTCGCGCGCCGATTAATGGCGGATTAAATGAGCATCGGTATCACATGCGACGCGTAATCGCGTTGCCGCTCGTTATTAGCGAGTGCCCATTGATTACGCCGGGCGTGGCGTTATTTTGTCATAATTACATCGATCCCATCATCGATCGATCATTTAATTATCGATGCGCTTTAATTGGCTTTAATTGGTGTATTATACGATTCACCACACTTTTTCCGAAGTCTGTGCGGAGTTTTTTGGAGCCACCTTTAATGAACCGCATTGATTAATGTGATACTCTTTGCTCTCTCGAAATTATCCGTTGATTTCTCCGCTCGCCCGCGTTGTTGTTAGACTACTAAAACGATGGGCACTTGCTAGTTTCGCGGGAGTTACTCTAATGGCGGTCAGAACTGCAGAACTGCGACGTGCTCGAGGGCTTGCTAATCGCGGGATAATTGCGTTCTCCGACCTCCGGCCCAAACAGTAATCTGATTCCACAGCTGGCCGTCTTGGGTCGGCCGTATCTCCTGCCAGGGGCTAGAGAGAATTTGCGCGAACTTTGTGCGTGTGAGTTGAATCACTGAATAAACCTTGCTAGAGTTTATTTTTTATTGCATATTTAACGTATTTTAATTTTACATTTACAATTTATTGACAAAGAATATCTGTGACGTATCTTTACATGTTTTCATCGCACATTTCTCAATTTATTTATTTGAAGATATGATATATTAAAGATTATGGTTCCCACAATCTCATAAAGAAAGGGTTAAATTTAATCCCAAATTCCATAAGATATACCATAATAAAAAATGTCTTGTTCATGTGGTTGGAATTTGAATGTCAACTACAGCAAGTCGATCGACGTCGACGTCGACGTCGGCCCGAAGACACGTATCGTGGTTTCCGGCGCGTCCTCGTGGTCCCCATGATTTATCAGAGAAGAGCCGAGGTGCGGCGACGGTCAGGCTGTCTCTCGTTATTGCGATAGCGCAACCGAGACTCGATTACCTCCAACAACTTAACCGCCGCTATACACGTGACAATAAGGGTCGGATCCTTGTCGGAATATTGTTGCGAAGGGAGACAGGGAATACTAACGCGATTACCCTCGTGTGTCGTATCTTTTCCGGGTCGCACTCTGTATTAAGATGCCTTTACTAAATAATGAAATCTCGGTAAAATTAATAACAAATTGTAGTCTTATTTAAGCGAGACAATTTTCAGATTCTGTGGAATTTTTTTATCTTTGAATGTTATTTTATGAAATATAATTCTCTTTCTCTCTTATCCACGCTCTCTCACAATACTTTTAATTAATATTAAATAGTAGAACTTCTGCAGAATGTATTTTAATTACAAATTAATAATAAATTATTTTGATCGCGTGAAACTGAGAATAGTGATTATTATTAATTTATTATTTAAATGCAATCTGCATTGGAGTGTGCTTGGTACTTGGCTTGGTATTAATTAAATGTCGCAAAAAGACGTAGAAGAGAGAGATTATTTATTTTTTTAAATAAAATTTAAAATTTAAAAACTCATGAAAAAGATTTAAAAGTGAAACCAATCTATGTTTAGTTATATCTGAGAATATAACTTTATTGATTATATTTGAATATTTTTACGATATCTAATTAGTGAATATTTTATTCTGTAATATTTTTAATTGCGAAGAGAGCAGCGCATATATCCGTGTGCTTTTAAGATATTGTTTTTGAGATTACGAAAATTAATATACTTGTAACGGGATGCAAAGTCCGATTCTGTCTCGTCAGTTTTGCGCGTATATATCCAGGTAAGTTTATCAGTGTGTGCTCGAACTAGATTCAATTAGGGACAGCGTGTATATACTCGTGTGCTCATCGATATTCATCCCGCGGCTAATACCTGCACGCCTCTCGATGGCGTGTAGCGTGCATAAGAAACAACATAGCACTGTATGCATTACTCCGTGAGAGAGAGAGAGAGAGAGAGAGTCCGTGTTAACATTTCAAAGATAACAGAACATTCAGCAGGCAACTTTCCCTTCTAATGCATAAATGATAATTGAATTTACCATCAGTTTCCATTAAGAACCGTGTTTTAGTGTTACTTAATAAAGTTTGATTATATATAATTAATTTTTATATCAGCATTTTGCACAACTTGGGCGAAAGAGTATATATTTTTTTATAATAATAGAATAAAATAAAGAATGATGTGATAAATCAAATTAGTTAATGCTCACAAATTGAAGAATATAAAGTAGGAAATTAAATAATAAATGCCTAAATGTGATTACTATGAAAATATCTCGAAAATGTACCGTCCGTTTCTTTTTTGAAGGTTGACTATTTATTAGAAGCATACTCCTTGCCATGTCTGTTTATTCATTTTGATCAGTATTCACTTCACGGCTAATAATACCTACACGTATTTTGACAATGACAGCGCGTGCATAAGAAACAGCGTGGCGTACGTGGTCTATGCATTATTCCGCGAATCCGTGTTAACATCACAAAGACTTGATAACAGGACACCCAGAGCAGAACTTCCCTTACCCGTCCGTATTGTCACGTTTAAGCCACGAACCAGCATTTGCGGTAAATCACTTATTAAGAACCCACCCTCGGCTAACGAGAATGTAAAGCAGTGATATCCGCGGTAAGTATATGCGCATAGTAATCGCGCGCGCCGAGATTAATGGCGTCTAACGAACTGATTTGTAACATTGTTGTATCAAGCGGAGATAATTGAGCGCAATACATCCGCCGCGTGCGCATTCGTGTAAACAGTGCGCCGCGATAGATAAATTATCGATGTACTGCGCCGACGTACGAGATATTCAGCTGGCTTGTTAATTGACTACCGCCACTAACGTGGCTTATCAAGACAGAACAAGGTACTACTGTATCTAACCATCTAGTCATCGCGTTTAAATTATGCAACGAGATAGATAATCCTGCAATCGAATGGATCGTATATCTTTTAGCGCTATTGAAACCTCGTAGCTTTCAGGATCAAGATTAAACATTATGAAATGGCAAACTCGATCCTGTTTTCTCATTATAATATGTTGAGAATAAAAGAATGAAGATTATTTAAATGAAATGAAAATGTGAAAAGAGCTATGCGATTATCATATCACAATTTTTGTATTTAAGACTAGCTTAGAGAGAAAACTCCGAATGTTAGTTTATATTTAACTATTTATTTTTTAAAAATTATAAATATAGAAGCAAGCATATGTCCCACAAATAATACTTTCGTAGCAATACTTTCATAGCACATCTTGGAGATTGTAGAATCAAAAATTTTAACTTAATTAAAATGTCGAGATCACAATAGTTCTTGAATTATAAATTAAAGTTGGGATTGACGATATTGTGTACAGTTCATGCGTTTAAGTTCATAATGGCATTTACATGCATATTGATTTGTCGTCTATTATTGATTTTTACTGCACAGGTGATATAAATTTTTATTTATTGACTCGTGCCTTTTGATTTCTTAAGTGAAAATACTTTAATTATATTAGTCAGTTGATATTGACAAATTAATTAATATCGAATATGTTACATGCAATTTAATTCTTTTTTAATAAAAATTCGATTGACTAATTAATTATTTTAAAATTTATTAAATCTAATGTAAATTATTAAACATTAAAATTGACTAGACCGCGATATATATGTTTAAAACAATTCAAATTCGAGATAGGCCACTGACGGTCATAGCAGATCTTAGTGCTGCAATAATAAAATATTAATGATTTTTCTATAAAATCTATTAAATTAATTCTATTAAATCTAATCTAATTTATTAAATTTAAATATATAAATTAAAGTGTAAGGTATATTTTCTTTATTTCGTGATTGCGCGAAAAATGGAAATTATATAATTTCTTATTATTTTGTCTCTAAATTTTTACATTCCGAGGTGAGTGAAATCCTGAATTGTTGATTTTAATAAATCTAGAAAAAACACGAGTTGTCACATTTTTCGGCGGTTTAATTTCATTTTCGTAATTTATTGAAATCACGCAATTTCATTTCTCTCAAACTAAAAATTTTTCATAAAATAACAATAATGAATTGACCAACGTAAATATTTTTTCGATTAAAAAATAACGTACAATTTTATTCTTCAAATAAATATTAGAATGCACGATAATAATTCACTTATTATAAGGAAAGCTGTGTGTTAATGGTCCGAATAATATTGACTATCTAATAATTTTTACAATTTTGTGTATTTTGCAAAATATTTTGTGTTCGAAATATATTGAGTATGTAATATTGAATTTTTGTTATATATTTTTGAATTATTGATCGCGTCTTAATTAACTTTATGGCTATTAATTTGACTTTACTAACCGCACAGTACTAATATAAAGTTGTCGATACGCTATTTTCGAATTGTTTGCTTATTAACGAAACATGGTATACATACCGAGTCGACTCCGAGTCGAGTGGCGCATTTAATTATTAGTATTATCGTAATTGACATCGTGTTTTAGCAATCGTGTGGCGTTCGTATATCAGTAATTTGTCAAAACTCTCTGATATTCAAAATTTATTCGTTGCGCTAAATTTATAAGATATCGCGGATTGTAGTTTGATGCGATCATACTTTTTTCACGTTATTTTTTTATAGTAATGAAACAAAATGCGTATATAATTCAAGTCGGGAGTGCCGTGCAAAGTATCGTGCTATTATCGTGTTCTGATTAGTACATGTAGTCGTGTTTTTTTTGCGAGTGAGTGTTATATATTGTATGACGATGGAGCGTCAACGGAGAATTAAGAGAGGAGGAGATATCAGACGACGACGCAGCAATTGTAAGATAATTTGTTATTTAGTATTTTATTTATTACAACGCGCACGCCGAAATAATCGTACTTATAATAATTTTTACTTCTTCATAAGAAACCAAAAGACAAAATCAATCGAGCGGTAAAAATCGATACCTAAGCTGTCACTGACAGATGAGATAAATCGGGATGCATGTAAGCACAATTTATAGACACTATCTTTACGCCGTACTATCTTTAACTGTTTATAACTTGGAAACTATTGTAACTATCATGTAGTCACCGGTGTAGTCAAAATGTTCGACACGGCCGATCAATTAAACGAGCTAGCAATAATAGCATTCGAGATTGAGCTGTTTGTCTTCGCGACGAGTAATTAAGATGCTCGATCATCCAATTGTGGATTCTATCTCGTTCATGACGGCGGAAGAGCTTTCCACGGAGAGTTGGCACGTCGCCTACCATCGTTATGCACGATCAACGACGAGGAGAAAGACATAATCGCGATTCCTTCCACTCGAAGACGCGAGTAAGGACACGCGTGTCCCACCGATCCCACGGAGTAGACAATGAGCCTACTCTTCATCCTGTCGATTCGCGTGCTTGCTCGAATAGTCGGCCCATTATGCTCTCTTCCTAGTCTTACACCTCGATAGACCTATTCCGGCGACTTATCGACGGGTGGAAGGATAAGGAGGAGGAAAGAAAAGATGCGGAAAGGCAGATATCGGATCGTTGCATACGAAACGTCGGTTTTATGCAATGTCTTCACGTAATTTTTGAGCAAATGGAATATATGCATATATATACGTATAATGAAAAGATTTAATAATATTTCTTAGAATAAGAAACTATTTTCGTAATTTCGTTTCGACTAAATGTAAATAGTTTGACGGGTAGAAAGGATTAGAAAAAGGAATTTGAAAATTTAATGTATTTCTGGCTTTGCATCTTGGATGTTAAATTTCGAATAGCATTTGCTTTTCAAGCACTGTGACACTTGCTAAATATATATGTAATTTATAGTACGAATTATTTTTATAATGTCATAGCCGATTCTAAAATCATGGAATAATGTCATACAAATTTTCTACATTTGTATAAAAATGAACTGTAATTTGAAAAGATGCGAACGTTTTCGCAAAAATTGAAGGTATTTCTGTAAAAAAATTGTAATGAAAGAACATTTTCTCTATTTCTCGTGATACTTAATTATCGGAAATTTATGTTTAAATAGCGTTTTGCGAAACTAGAATTTTCAGAATCTGACATTTCACATGACATTTCAACGACTCAACGTAACGATGACACGTTTCCAATGAATACTATATATTGCGACCTCCCCCCTCTTTCGCTCTCTCTCTCTCTCTCGCAGAGCTGATATCTTTGTGCAACAATGGCGATGATGACTCGCATCGTTTGAGATTTTTCCCAGGAAGAACTCGGTGGAAAATGTGGGTTGCGCTCTTAATGCGCCTTGGTTAATGATCTTAGATATTATTTTCTTTTTGGAGAGCATACTTCGTGTTTCGTGAAATGAATTTCCCACGGGAATATCCAATATTCGTTTATTTATCCTACATGAGATTTTTTATTTTCTAATGAAGTATATACGTTATCAAATTTTTATATATACATAAAAACTGAGAGAGAATAAAAGAATATATTTCTAATTTTCCGATTTAGTACAGCACTTACTTATAATTGTATAATATTAATAAATGAAATGTATGAAATCTTTATTGCATAGCATATCGAATCTTGTCTGCTATCTTAGGAATGTCCTTAATATTTAGACATTTATTTGAAATTTTACAGTGATCAGATTTAATGTCTTTTTATATCATAAAATGATAACATTTTTAAATACAATTTTTTCTGCGTTTCAAATATTGTACGATTTATTTTAAATCGTAAAGTTAACTGATTTATATTGGATACTTGTATAATCCGTTGTAAAGCTTACAAAAATCTTCTTTTACTTTATTTGAAAAATAAGATATTTGGACTTATGTCCTGTATACCATACGCCAAGATTTTCTTTTATTCCAAAAAGACTTTGCTTGATCATCCGGTTTCGATCCTTTAATAAAGAGACTGTCTCTACACATCGATGTGAAAAGAGATAATTCGAAGGATTCTCGTGTATTGTGCAGTGACCTCTCAAGCAAGCGAGGCAACCGATACTCCGAGAGCTAACAATGGACGATGAAGATCTATCGTGAGAGCCATTATAAAGTTCTTATTGTGGACGCTCTGTCTCTTCGTTGGTATCAATACCAGCCCTGCGAAAGTCGCGAAAGTCGATAAAACTCGTGGTCCATTGAACACATCAACGGAAAAAGTCGCAATCGGGAATTCATTAACATCTCGAGATTTCATTGTTTCTGTCGGATATTTTCCTTCGAGTTCTTCCGATTGTACAATTTGCACGTAACTTTATTCTTTTCGTGCGCGAATTTTGTCAGTGGATTGTGCGAAATTAAGAAAAGAGTGTCACAAATACAAATTCAGGAATTATTAAGATCTTTTATCCATCAAATTTCATTTAAACTTTTTTTATCTTTGCTCGAAGAACATTCTGATAAGATGCTTCCAGGGAATAAATCCCCGTGTATAAATACGAATAGCGAGCCGATATTTATACCTATTTGTCGAGCATTCCGACAATGTTATAGCCAGAAGGTAATACTATACAATATTATAGTCAGGAGGTAATGCTCTACAATATTATAGCCAGAAGGTAATACTATATAGTAATGGCAGAACGCGGTAAAGAAAGCGGATTAGAGAACGCAGGACTTTGCGACAGTCACGGGGATTGTTGTTGCACACTGCAGGTTTTAACGGTTGCGCCGAAAGCCATTAGCGCCGGGGCAGGTGCGGCGATTCGAAGTTTGTTGAACCGTAGATAACGAAGTGGCGCGTTGCAGGTTGGAAAGGTAATGACGTGTGATGCGATACGAGTGACACGTGTAAACGGGCCACGTAACAGCAGCCGACTATACGGCCGTTCGCTCACTCGCACAACGCGCCGATGCGACGGCACGCGTGCGAATCGCACGATGCAACGGCGTTAAACAGAGCCGTAACGTGCATTCTAACGGGCCCGACGAGGTCCACGCGCGGCTCGTTAAACGCCTGCGAATCCAATTATGCCGTCGCGAGCCGCGTAATCGGGGACGCAAGGTCTCGACGGCGTTAAGCGGCGCGTTAAAAGCTTTACTTGAGATATCGTGAAATGTATAGGAATGAGGAAAGAAGAATACTCTCGGGACTATATTATTATCGCATAGATTTTATTTATATATATTTTCTTAATTGTTTTACAATATTCTATATAATTAATATTTTACAGTATATTAACCCTCCGACTGAATACGTTTTTTCGACACCTTTCCACTGAATACGTGGGTCTTTTGCGTTCGACGCTATTTTCCTCACCTTAAAATTTTTAAAAAAATCTAAAAAAATTCATAGAACATCTCTGTCTACATTGTAGTTAATGATTTCATAGTCATTTTGATTAAAAGTATTTAATAAATATTTTATTTTTAATAAATTCTGAACACTAACAAAGGAAAGACGTGAATTTCTTAAAAAATATGTAATTTTTTTTCTATATGGAGGAGGAAAAAATCCTTTTAAGATTTTTCACTTCAAGGCTCAATGTTCAAGAAAAAAAAATAGTGCTAATCGATATCTGCAAAAAAGTAGAATTATTTAGGAGGATCAAAATGGATAACTTTTTAGTAGTGAAAATTATGAATAAATCAGAATTAAAGTTAAAATTATATATATTTGAATATGTCAAACATTTTACAATATTTTATTAAAAAGTATCATGTAATAAGTGTTTTTTAAAAAAAGTTAATAAAGAATAATTATATTTTTATTTTTATTTTTTTAAATTTTTATTTAGCGATAACTAAATAGAGAAGCGACGATTTGTCAAAATCTTTCACAGAGATATTGTTTTGACAAAAATAAATATTTTTAATACATAATTAGCAAATATGTTACATATACTACGTTTACGCGAGGCGTTACTTCTGTAGTAACTTACTCAAATTATCGATAATTTGAGTAAGTTACTACAGAAGTAACACTCGCGTAAACGTAGTAAAATACTACGTTTATACTACGTTTACGCGAGGCGTTACTTCTGTAGTAACTTACTCAAATTATCGATAATTTGAGTAAGTTACTACAGAAGTAACACTCGCGTAAAAGTAGTATTACACAAAATAGTGATGTCTGAATACCTGGGTCATTCGCGTCCGTGTAAGATTTGACTTGTTTGGCGCTTTCGTAATGACTCTGCGGTTACAAGTCCCTTGTACTGCCTAATTTTTTTAGGGAGAGGAGCCAGGGGCAGGCAGGTTTGCCGGTTTAACAGATAAAAGTAAATGTTATTTTGGCTCGGACACCAACGACCCACGTATTCAGGCGGAGGGTTAATAATTGTACAGACTACATTTACAAATTTATATAAAATATTGTATCTTAATTGAATAAAATAATTTGTACGTTTGACACTTTAATAATATCTAATAATATCTAATAATGAATATCTAATAATATGCGTAAATCTTGCGCGTAATTTGCACATTTCGATACGATATTATTTTCACCGTTTTTTTCGCAGTTACGGTATTTTTACCGTTGCTCCACTCTCGCGACGTAATTTCCATATTCAGAGTTAAAGCTCCGGCGAGTGTTGGTAATTAGAGCGAGCATGGTTGAATTAATTTCTGCATTAGCGCGCACCGGTTTTTTATGCATTTTCGAATGCGTTATACCTGCACACATTGGCCAGTCTCCGTTACTACGGTCTGTATTTTAAACAGGACTTGAGATCCGGCGTAATTAAATTATTACGTCTTCGATGTGACCTGTGTTGGAATTTTAATCCGATTGCCACTCTCCGCTACTCGCGATAACGACCGAATCGCTCGTTTGCACGTGTCTCTGAAATCGGAGATAAATGTAAAAGTTCTAAAAAAGAAGTTCTAAAGGAAAAAATAAGTTATAAAAAAGAGATGTGGCTGAAGATATTGATGTTATGACATCACTGAATTAATTTTATTATTTAAAAACAGCAAATAAATTTGGTTTATGGCATAATATAAGCGTTGATTAACATTTATTATACGATATGACTCTCGTAATAAATGTCATAATAAATTTACAATTTTCCATTATTTTATCGACAATTATAAATTATAACCTTACAATTATTCTAAAGCACATATTTGGAAAGCATTGAGATGTATATTTCATTATGTTTTAATATTAAGTAATTAAAAAGAGATGCAAAATTGTTGTTTATCTTGAAGAAAGTTCAATAATAATCTTATAATTTTTTAGTATGTCTCGAGATAAAAAGAAATTTAATGAAAGCATCATCAACTTTTCCAGATATTGCTACGTAGAAATTAACATCATTTATCATTTCTTAATCATTTCTCAAGTTCTTCGTGCGGTCTCAGAATCACACTGTCATTTCAAAATCGAGGAAAAAGTCAACGAGGGTAAAGTAATCGATCTTTATGATAGGCCGACGGCTTTATGATAGGCCGACGTCACGTGAGGCGCGTTTAGGTATTATTATTATTCGTGCGTTTGATGGAGTCTTTTCCAGCTCGTCCCGCTTTGATCTCGCGGATCGATTCCGCGGTCGTTAATTATCTTCGCCGACTGCAGTTGATTGACTTTGCCGCAGTGAACCGATTAATTACGCTGCCAAGATCGAGGGAATGAATCATCTTGCTCCGAGGCTTCATTACGAAACTGCGAAGTTTAACAAACTCGTCTTGTCCCCCTCTCCCCCCTCCTCTCTCTCTCTCTCTGCTGCAAGTGTCACCCTTTGAAGTCTAGCTCGAGTACTCGATTCGTCACATTCGATCGTGGGAAATTCCTTTTACATTATGTAAAGTTGGGTTTATACATTCACAATTATTCATTAAACAACGCATTTGTGTCTCCACCACTATTATTCTGCTCTCCAATGGAATATATTTATTCCTATTGTTCTTTTTGTTATTTTGCATTTAAATAACGCGGTTAGTAATATCCCATATACATTTAGATTGGAATATGAACGCGGAAGGTGTTCGTGTTAAATATTCTGAACCAGTTTCCATACCATAGAAACCATAGAAAATTCCTACGTGATGTGCGCACACTTATCTAATTTCGAGAACTGAGGCGGCGCACTCCGCGCGAATAATAACGGTTTAATTACGTAGGAATCTATTAATTCATCCCTATACTTCCACGGCAAATTCGGGAAATAGAACGGAAAGTTCTCCATTTCCGGGGTTCTGTTTCTCGTTAACTAATAATCAGCCTGCCTGCTACACGTAACGCAACATAGTTGCATTTCGTTTCCACGAACGCACACTAATGCGGACCGCATCGCACGGTCTGGTGTTGCATTCGCCCAGATTCTTGATTTCATTCATAGCCAGCATCGCGTGCGGCCTCGCTCGCTCGCTGGAAATTCTGGATGGTCTGGCCTCTACCTTTTCCCTTCGCTTCCTCGCTCCCCTCTTCCCGCTCCGTAGCTTCAATGCTACGGGCACAGTATCGTGTTTCACGGCAGAAATACGCCGACCCTATAACAGAGAGCACACGCGAGGGAGTTAAAGCGAATCCACGCGATGCTTCACTCTCGATGATTTCGCCGAATGAATCATCCGAATGTATCGGATGAGCAGATTTCTGCTTTTGAAAGCGTCGATTATGGTTTAATACAACTTCACTGGTGTTTATTGGTTTTTTTTTTAAAGAAAGAAGTAATTTACATATTGCTATATCCAAAACAATAAAGTGTCTTTCAATTGAATCAAAATTACAGAAGAGATTTTTGTTTCGATTCAACTGGCCGGTTCTTAATTTAAATTAATATATCGCGGATCGCGACGTTTTTTCGACCATGGGTTTTGGTCTTTTCTAAAGAGAGTAGAATTAATTATAATATAAAGAATTACCATTGACTAAAGTATTGGTGCTCTAACATCATCGAATATTGCGATAAATGTTACCACATGCCTCGGTGATCGAACAGGCTACGACGCCCGCCCGGATTGTAGGAAGGTCCAGGTTCGAATCCTGGCTGAGATAAAATTTTTCGCAACAAATTCTTTACATTATAATTATTTCTACTCTCTTTAGAAAAGACCAAAACCCATGGTCGAAAAAACGTCGCGATCCGCGATATATTAATTTAAATTAAGAACTGGCAAGTTAAATCGAAACAAAAATCTCTTCTGTGGTTTGATATTTACTGGCGAATAATATCCTATCTCTTGAATCAAAATTATTGAGATTTTATCATCGTCAAAATTGTTATCCGATTTTATTTATCTTACCTTCACGATTTTCTTTGATGACTGAAATTATCTTTCTTAACTATCTTTTCTTAACCATGATATTTTTAAACCATTTTTAAATATACACGGAAAGAACGATTTTGCTGAAGTATCTAAAAATTTTGCCAGATACAGATCTGAAAATAATTTTGTTAGACCATCAAGAGCAACTGTGTAGAGCGCTCAAACATGATGATAATGCTGTAAAAAGTCTTAATGTTCCAGTAACTATTTTGGGCGCCCTACATAATTATTTTGATGGGCCAACAAAATTACTTTTCAGATCTATATCTGGCCAAATTTCTAGATATTTCAGCAAAACCATTCTTTTCGTGTAATTCCGATTTTACTGAGAGTGTGCGGCGTGTAAAGCGGGTCTTACGTTTGTCGCGCCTCGGCATATGACTGTATCTCCCCTGGTATCATACATAAACATACCGACGAGAGAGAGAGAGAGAGTATGAAATCACGAGCGCTCGTTCCGGTTGCAGCGCAATGCAGCGATGTCGCGTTTGTTCCACTGCGTTCGTGCGCAGAGATGCAACGCCGGCCACCGCGCTGGAGAGGAAATATACTACTTTGCCCATTAAGCAACAACAACGAACGCGACGTACCTACCTTTTCTACCCGCTCTTCTGTAATCAGCGTCGGGACGAAACCAGATGCACTCTCATTGCGCTCTGGACGCGAGTATAATCGAGCTAAGATTCGCACGATATATGGGACGTACCCTTGATAATTTGACGACACTTAAAAATAGAAGCCTTTCCATCTTTTTAAATAGAAAATTTGACAGAAAAGAAAGTTCGGGAAAGTCTAGAATTATGCAGTTTTAAGATATAAATTAAATGGATAAATATATCGTTTATAGTCACAACTTTTATTGAAATATGGATTTATTGCGTTATTACGTTACTTTTAAGTAATTGTGTTTAAATGTTGCGTTAGATTTATTTCTTTTTGTAATCTATAGAATTTCCTTAACAGTGACAAC
>NJRP01000047.1:514003-563759 GCA_003063835.1 Aphaenogaster floridana
TACTTTTAAGTAATTGTGTTTAAATGTTGCGTTAGATTTATTTCTTTTTGTAATCTATAGAATTTCCTTAACAGTGACAACTGATATTTTTAACTAATATCTTTTTAAAATAATATTTATATAAATAGAATTTGACAGAAAAGAAAGTTTGAAAAAGTTTAGAATTATGCAGAATTTCAAGATATAAATTAAATGAATAAATATATCGTCACAACTTGTATTGAAATATTTATAGTCACAACTTGTATTGAAATATGGATTTATTGCGTTAATACGTTAGTTTTAATTAATGTGTTTAAATGTTGCGTTAGATTTATTTCTTTTTGTAATGTACAGAATTTCTTTAACAATGATAACTGATATTTTTAACTTTTATTTTAAAAAAAAATTATAAATTGAAAGTGCAAGGGTGCGAAAAAGTTGCGCAAATTGCTGAAATGAGTGAAAAACTGACAAAAACTGAAACATCTAGAACTAGAGCTGAAAATAGAGCTAAATGAAGTGGAAAAAAATTGGGACATCCATACTAAAGACACGAGCTCCAGGTGATAAAAAAATTATAAAGAAAACTATACAGAATTATATACATAAAGAATAGCGTGGCAGGTACGCAAATGACACTCGCGCAAAATTTGTAGAGAAATTCCGCGCAAAAGAGAGGAACATCATTACCGACGAGTGGCATAACTCGACAACGTCATCGTGTCGCACGTGTGTCTATATTATATGTGTGCGTACGTGCATGTACAGTGATTCGGAATGCCGAGCTCCGTACTCACTGTACGGTGAAACCAAGTCGGCGCGGATGTCTACGCTCCCGCAGCGAAGGAAGGGCGCGAGGGAGAAGCTTTACGGTATTGGTATTGGAACACAGGCTGCGTTCCCTCGCGCGCGCCAAGTATGCTTTGCAGACGCTTGCTACGACGCACGGGGGTCACGTACTTATTGTGCGTGTCAAAGCGCGTCGCGCGTTTCTTACGGGCCGGAGAATGCCGGTGAGTCATGCGACGAGCGCTTTCCGCTGTTTCGGAATCGCGTGAATGCACACGAGGCTTTTTCCCCGCTCGTTCCCCGTCCACGGGTTGCCGGCGCGCCGCGCCGCGCCGGCTGCCGGGCGTGGATCTGCCACAGGGAATGGATGGTGTCGTTAGGGACGCGATATTGGAGCCTCTCTCGGGTAGGCACACGTACGGTCACGTGGAAGGTAACATATTTAGTCGTGAATAAAGATGTTTTGCAGCATACCGTATCCCACGGCTCCAGAGATTGCGCCCCGTATCTAGGCACAGAAGGTAGCTTTATGTGCTCTGTGTGTAAACCCATTGGAAAATATTTTTCCGCTTATTACGGGGAGTGCGATAATTTATGGTATATATAAATTGCACGTGCAGCAATTTTACGTCGTAAATTATCGCGATATTAAAGTCTACGTACGTATGTACGTATACGTACGCGATTACTTGGAAAGAGTAACGTATCTGGTCGTGAGAGTAAGGATGTTTGTAGCGTATTGTAGTAAGTTGAAAATCTTCCAGTTAGCAATTTTAGAACTGCCCAGGTATGAATGTAAAAAGAAAATATTAAATCAAATATAAATAGTGAATAGAAAGTAGAGTAAATAAAAATGAAAATTAAGATTCTTTTGACGTGCTTTGAAGCATGTGCTCTACCGCCCGATGTTGCACTAAGTTGAAATGTATATATCGAAGTATTAATTGTAAGTTTATATTCTGTTCTCCGTTAAAAAAATTTTTTAAATTTATATGCACCAATCGTTCATTCTGTACCTATTCAATTTGCAGATTGATGTAATTCTTAACACTTGAAAAGGACCACAATCCGTATGGTCGAAACGTTGTCGTAATAAATTGAATATATTACTTGCCAGTTGTGTCGTTTTATAATTTATTGAATGTTAAGATTCTTTTATCGTAAAATATAGCACGCTGAAACTAGCCGTGGTAATCAATTGCCAGTCGATGTATGGTTGTTTAATTGGTGCAGCTCGATGCATTCTTACGGAACGCGGACGCTGCAACGGTTCCGGCGGCGTTTAGCAACGGAACGCTAATACAGTCGGCTCTTGTCCTCCTTTTCTTTTTTTTTTCCTTCGTGTCGCGTAACGAACGGTGGCATTGTCGTTTTCGACGTACTCTTACGCTTCGTCGATATAGCGAGCGGAGTGGAGTGAACGTCGTTAAGTCGACACGGTGGTAAGAGCGTGGGCGCGAAAGCATCGGTTGGGGCAACCGAGCGACGGCTTGTAATTGTACGTGTTTTCTGCCGTGTGCTGTACCGTTAATGTAAGTGGACGACGATGTCGAACGATCGCCAATGCGCTCTAGAGGGTGTCCCGGAAATCGCGCGCCGGATTCTCCGCTAAATCCGAAGTTGATCTTTTTCCGGCAAACGTTTCATTTTCAATCCGTAATTTCCGTTGAGCATAAAACTTTTCGTTAAGAAAACAGATATTTCATCGCAAGATATTATTCGAAAATAATAATTAATAATAATTAATATTAACAATCATTATTAATATAGTCTCAAGTAGTAATAATTTATCACTTATAATATTGTAATTTTTCTCTATATATACAATTTTTCTATATATACAAACTATTACCGAAAGTATAAGAAACTATTAATAAAATACAAAAGAACTTCATAGAATTTATTTATATTTTCTCATTGTTATCAGTTTTCAAAATAAATTCAGTATTGCAACTATTACATTTAATTAAATTTTTAATATCCGCGGCTTGAGTGAAGTGTGCGACTTTTGAGACACCTTGTATGCAGCTTAGCCACGAAGCACCGTAATTTACGAAACGATTGACTGCATCGAAAAACTCGGCGATTGAATTATTATTATTACTTACGAAATCCATCGTGCTTTAAACGCGCGGCTTCGTATCCGTTATATCTCGCGGGTACATCGAATATAAATTCGTATTGATTCAGGGGGTCGAAGGGAGAGGACAGCCTGTAATAACTGTAATAACGATAATAATGAGCCGCGTAATGGTAGCGAGAGATTAATCGTTCTGTCTTCACGTGTGTATCCTATTGCCGATTGCGTAACTAAAGTAAATCCACACGATCTCGACGTCTCTTCGAAAAAAAAATCTAGAGCGGAGAAAGATCGATTATCTCTAATTACCGTACGGCCGATCGGCCGGCATTTATTACGCCGAATTAAACTATATCGCTCTATCTTCTCATTTATGACTACTACTTTGCATCAGGGCGTTGAATCGCTCTATCTTTCAATTATCGTTCCAACGCGATTCGTCCACCGCTGTTAACACGCTCCGCATTTATCAGCTCTCGCAAATTGTTGTATGAGATCTCGGGGGACCTGTCGCATACCATAACGAACCGTCCGCCCATCTGTCTACCTATTATTAGCGAAATTCTCTAGGAAGGGCATAAATCTCGCCTCCCACCTGCTCCCCACGGCTTCTTCACGATCTTTCGCCAACGATCGGTGAGTCGAAGTTTATCGCGAGTATGCTCGCTGAAGTATACCAGCGAGCTGGTACCAGTGAAGGAGGCGCTTTGATCACGGTCGTTAGCGAAGTTGGCTCTCGTATGGTAGCGCGGTGAACTACATCGAGGAGGGGTGTAGTCGGAGCCGATAGTCGATCTAGGAAATGTATCGTTCGCGATAGGTAGCTGGCTGATAAGCGGCCTCTCGCCGTCTTCGTCTCTTTCTCTCTCCCTCTCTCTCTCTCTCTCTCCCTTCGTTTTTTCTATCGCTTTCTCTCTTTGTCTCGCCGCACCTCACTCACGCTCTCGGATCGCGAGATAACTCGTACGTGTTGCGTATGCATAATGTCCCTAATTACTTTACATTGTTGCTGTTGCGCGTAATAAATGCGCGGCGACTTGCGCGCGAGCGAGTGTACCCGGTGTCTTCCGCGCGAGATTTACTGCTCCGAGATTACGAGAGTCCGAGAGAGTCCTTCCTACCTCTTTCTCTCTCCCTTTCTCGATCTCTCTGCCAGACGGGCGTTTCTCGACTCCTTTTTTGCCTCTTTCGGTTATCAGCTATATCAGTTCTACACGGAGCTCGACCGCGCGCCTCGTTTCTGCCGTTTTCTTTTCCCTCGACAGTTTTTTTTTTCCCACCACGCTCTCTCGGAGAACGGAGGGTTAGGGAATAAATCCTCGTTTGATTGTTACACATCACGCGTTACGGATTGTGATCCTGCGTGAGCTTACACTTTATTTGCACTGCACGACCCTCAATATTTGCGATATTGTTACATTATGTCGGCGACACCCATTAATTCTTGATCTATGGCGTTAAATTGGTACATTTTTTCTTTTGTTTTATTTTTATTATTTCCGTTTTTGATCTGGTATTCTTTTTATAATCACTATTTTTTGTCGATACATTTTACGTATTATATTTATACAGGGTGTCCCAAGACTCAAGGTCCATACATTAAGGGCGTGTTATTGAAATCAATTAGAGTTGAAATCGTATTTAATAAACGTATATCCGTAAATGCTTCCTAACAGACCTACAACCATTGAAAGTTGATGTGAATATTTGAAACATTTTCTGTCAGTTTGGTATTGTTTTATTAATTCTTGTCTTATTGCTTATTAATATGTTTATTAATAATTGTCTTATTAATTAATAAGAAATTTTCCTAGCATGATGGAGCGAGCTGTTAAATCACTTTTACGCAGGGCAAGACTTTGTATTGAATCTGCAGGAGATAATTTTGAACAGAATTTGCAATACATTTGTAAATAAACAAGTTAAATTAAATGTCCTTTTTCTTTCCTTTTTCAAATATTCACATCAACTTTCAATGGTTGTAGTTCTGTTAGGAAATCATTTACGGATATATGTTTATTAAACAATTTCAACTCTAAATAACTTCAATAACACGCCTTTGATGTATAGACCTCGAGTCATGGGACACCCTGTATAGGAATATTGGAAATGTGAGAAAAAAAATAAATATTACATAATCCTAAACATTTTTCACTATATATTCTAGTATTAAAAAAACATCTTTTTATTTAGATCTTACCATCAAACCATAACAGCATTTGATCTGTAATTTTTATTTAAGATAACTTGTAAACAAGAATTTTTTCACAAATCGATTATATTATTTTTTCGAAATTTACATTTTATACGACACATGCGACATATTAATCTTACACCAAGCACAATACGAATGAGTACGAATGCACTTTTATGCACCGCCACGTGTAGTGACACTCAGGGGGCCGCGGGGCCCGCTTATTCGACGCGCGTGTTATTTAAAACGCAATCCGCGTTTTATTCGCGTCGACGTATTCGCATTTCCTGCGAGACACATTTGCACGTGCGCGAAAATAACTTTACGGCACGTCCAGGCCGCGCCTGTAATCGCGCTCGTAATTATCGCCGCGCTTCTCGATCTCGTTTCATATTCCCAGAAGATTCGTCCGTGTCATCGCGCGGCCCGCGCGAAAATAGATATGCCATATAAAAAGCGATTAAACGAGCAAGAACACGTGCGCGAGCGGCGAACATGTAGAACTCATTTTAACTCGCATGTGGAAACCGTTAATAATTTCGAACTGCGTTGCGGGCTATATGTTTTCGACTTGTAAAAAATAGATAAAGTGAAGTATTAGAGATGAATATGAGGAGTATAAAGGCGAAAAAGCACGTCTTTAATTTTTTTATAATAAATTAGCAATTTATTTTTGAACTTGTGTCTTATTGCGTGTCCTTTTCAGATTAAAGTATTCAAATAGAAAATTGATATCATCAGTTTAGTTTTAACATTAAAAGAATCCAAATTCAGGTAATTTATCCAAATCCGCATACATATGAGAGATTTTTTTTCAATATTATAGTAGCAACACGAGTGAATTTTTTGCTCTTTTTTATATTTCTTATATAATATATTTATATTAACGAGAATGTAAAATGCTGTAGCTATACGAACAGGTGAACGTAAATCTGTCGGATAGTGGAAACGGAGTTAAGCAATGTTCGATAAATTAAAAGAGAATATTCGCAACGGTTCCGCGTACAAAGCTCGCGTCCGCGACGACGGAATTTTTCGCAATTACGACGATTTTAAGCTTCCCTTTGGCGCGCACGTTCCGTATCATCAGGGTCGCGTTTCCCCCTTTAATCACGCTAATCACCGCACGCGCGAGATCCGCGCAAAAGAGAAGTACGCGGATTACGTTAATGAACAGATTAAAATCGCGATGTTCGCCAATCCCGATGCATCCGTTTTTCTGTTGAGTATCGCGTTTGATCCTCTTTGTACGTTGCTTGCGCGACCTGTATAAATCGTGGTCTCTCTCTCTCTCTCTCTCTGTGCGCGTTATTTCGACGCTAAAAAATATTACGTATTTTTCATGTTTGACAAACGAGAAGAGCAGATTTTTGATATGACGTCAGATGTGATACGACAGTCGCGGTTTACCTTTCATATAATGCGGATACTTTGCAGTCTACGCGAGAGAGACGCTATGTAAACATCACGTAGACAAAACGCGGCAAAACCGCCGGCGATTTTATAGCCCGCGGCAGCTTGGTTGCGAAACTCGCGTCGCGTAGCGTTGAAAGCGAACTGATGTCGTCGTCCGACATGCACTTATCTTACTTGCGACGTTTAGCAGCGGAGGTAAGGACGACGTAAGGAGAGGGTGGAAGGACAGAATTAAACGTGCCGGTCACGTAGAGCCATCACCGGCCGTAGGTCGGAAGTTTAAAGAACCTTTAAACGTTCCGCGAAACCATTTGCCCGACCTTGCCAATAACAACCTCCACCTACTTAGAGTCGCGCTGTTCGTTCAATGGCATTTCGACGACTACATCGTTCCCCGGATTGGTCGGTTTGTCGGGGAAGGCCGATTTGCATCGAACCCGGGACAAAACAGAGCGCAAAAAGACCGGTCGGTTAAAGTTTGTGACTTCTGGATAAACGTAGTGCGCATTCGTTCGTTTTCGCATTAATTCGAGGAACTTTGCCGCGGCTGCTCTTTTTACGATATTCCGGAAACTGCGCTGCGAATCTACTTTTGCGACTTACGGCGTCAGCTGAAATTATCGGGTCATTGTATACGAAACGTCGTTATTGTATCAAAAAAGTATCAAGTAATTTTTGCGAGGCAGGCAAGAACTGTATTTAACGGAAGCGTTTCGCGCGCACGACGTTTAAAATGAGAGGTTCCCCCGGTTTAACAGAAAAGGAAAGAGGGATCTTTAAAAAGAGCTATTAACTTACCGCGTTGCACTTAGGTATTAGCTGGCTCTAGCCCAGAGATAATCGATTTGATAACTCCTCTCTGACATCTCCATGTTGCTAAAGAGGGATTTAATGACGCCAAAGAGTCTGACGTGTTTTAAATCGACTCATCCATCCAGCAGCGCTCGATCTCTCTCTTCCTTCGCGGTGCGCGCTATTATTAAAGCCTGTTGGTCTATTTCGAATAGTTCAGCGGCGTGCTGTGCTGCAAAGCGAGCGGGCAAAGCAGGCGCATTGTTGGCTTTATTGTAGGTATTCCGCTCGCTGCGAAACGCTCGCTTAGACCTCAGCAGGCATCACCTGAGTACACCAAAGCTGTTGGAGAGACAGCACAAGATCAGTTGAGATCTAGCATACAAACGAGACCTCTCCCTCCCTCCCGTCTCTCCTCTCTCTCTCTCTCTCACAACCTGTTAGATCAGACGGGTTAATACTCGCTCGATGTAGGGTAATTCGCCCAATAGGTTATGTTAGACACGAAGACAAGGTTAAATCACTGAGACGGATGCTACAGGTCTCTAATGGCTATTTTCTCTCTCTTCTTAGATATGCAATGCTGTAAAAGTGTGAATAACACGTACACTACCGATCATAAGTTTTGAGGGCATAGATCATAGTGGGAATCTGGTTAAACGCCATATCTTTTTTGCTACTTTTTTATTTTTAATTAATTTTAATCAAGTACCTCAGTAACTAACAACATAAATTAAGAGTTTGTTGAAATAAAGTTAACTTGAAAAACTGTTAAAATAAAATCAAAGACGATTCACAATAAAAGCCAATGTGAGCCAACGTCGTTGTCGAGGCGAAACAAATCATTTATTTATTAAATGTACAATATGAATATACAAATACAAAGTAAACGTTTCGACTCTAATTTGAGTCCTCTTCAATACTAAATTATAATAAAGAATAGATAAATAAAAGAATAATTTTTCCTTCATTACTTCTTGTTCTACTTACTAATTAATTCATTTGGTGGAAGTAACGCGAATTCATTCATCTATTCTTTATTATAATTTAGTACTGAAGAGGACTAAAATTAGAGTCAAAACGTTTACTTTGTATTTGTATATTCATATTGTACATTTAATAAATAAATGATTTGTTCCGCCTCGACAACGGCGTTGGCTCACATTGGATTTTATTGAATCGTCTTTGATTTTATATCTGAGAGCCTTACTATTATTAATATTTAGTGTTAAAATAAAGTTAACGTGAAATAAAAACGACGCCCATTTATTTGTATACCTAAAGTTTAATTCGCGAAACGATTGTCTGTTTTCTATTGTGACTCGAAAAGATTTTCCGCTAAGGAAATGTCAGTTTTAAATTGATCGCAGAATACGTTCTTCTATATCTTCTATTTCTCTTTTTCACGTTTCTGTATGACCCATTTTGTGACATATGATCGGGAAGTGGAATCTTGTTCGCGGCGAGGATGACGTCTCTGTTAAGGACGGGGCTGTGACGAGGACAAGGACATAGACGTGCCTCGTGTCCTGGACCGCGTCCAAGCCACAAGGAATTCGGGAGTTCGCTTTCCGCGCGCGCAATGCCGTCTGCGGAGTCACCATTATGCAAAGCATTCCATTCCGCGAGGGCCGCAGAATCCTCGAACTCGACACCTAGCTATTCGCACACCAGACTCTTGCGGCGACGTCGACGACGAGAGCGACATCGATGCTATCGCGTCGTCTTTCGTTTGTAGCGCTTTTACGTTCTCGAGGCTTTGTCCCATCCTAGAAGGATTAAATACAATCTTTAATAACTTAAATTAGCATGTTTAATTTTCAGTTAATTTTTGTCTTTTTAAAAGTTGACCATATATACGATTTGGATTTATTTAATTAAATTTATTTGAAGAAGTCGTACGTCGTATAAAGTAAATATTTCCTTAGAAATTGTTGTATCTTGAAAGAGAAGGAAGGGATTATCCGACGTAGTTATCTGCTATCGATCGTCCCAGACATCCATGGCATTTGCATTTTCGATGTATATATGTATAATAACACAATTCTGGAATAACGCTGGATATCACATCCGAAAGACCCGTCATGATTCGAATTGTTCGACTTCGGGAATCGGCTTCGCGTTGATATTTGCGAATTGCAAATATTTCGACACTGTCGATGCAGCTTGTGCTCCATCGTAAAAACTTAACGCGTTTAATGCGAAGGGACATGGCACGGCGTTGAAATAAATATCATATAGCGCACTTGCACGATGACCGTTCGACCATGCGTGCACCCGTGTCTGGGTGCACCGTAGGTCAGTGCTCCGGTTGGAAGTGCACACGCGAGAGAGAAAGAGCGAGTATTGCATTTTTGCGGCCGATGACGATGCCGCCACCGCCATCGCCGGCTTCAACATTTCCCGCGACATGAACATGAATACTACATAACGTCGCTAATAATCCGTCTACGCGCTCTCGTAAATCTGTACACGCTGGAATGATAAATGCTCACCGGAATATTAAATGCCGATTATCTATTATTTTAAAGCAAAATTAAACAACGTTACATTATTATGTGCATTTAGATTTTTTTTCACGAGACGATAATCCGATTTAATTTGCTACTCCGTTCGATTCAATTTTCTATTCATCGGCAAAAGTGATATTCAGAAATCAGATATTGATAATATTTGATGAAAAATTGTAAAGAATTCTTTAGAAAGAGTTTACACGAGTCGAATAAATACGGGATTAACTTTTATTTAAGTATATAAAAAAGATATATTAGTTATATTAAAAGTATATAAAAGTATATTTTTTGAAAAAGCAGAGATGGAAAGCTTTCAGTGGAAAAATATTGTCTAAGTGTAAAGACGCTTGCAGAAATACTAATATTGATTCTACGGCTATTATCGAAATAGATTTTTCGCCGTCGTTCGGGAAATATCAATTTCGGGATGGCGGTGGCTTCGAATGAAGATATTTATTGTCAAAGATGTGGTATGCTTCCCGCGCCAAAAGATCCGCGTTCGGTTGAGCATTTTCTGCTACGTCAGATAGTACACGCGATAGCCTTTTTGTATTTCCCTACACCGATTTTCACGGAGAGATGTTCGTCCGACGTTGCTTTCCCCCACCCCCCCTCTTCACTCTCTCGCGTATAGACGATAGATACTGGTCATTATTATTTCCCATTTATCTTCTAATCGAAATATATATCACGAGCTTTGCAGAAATAGCCAAGAAAGAAAACCTGCTGCTCGCGAACGTGCTTCAGCACGTATAAATCATTCGCTTCTTCGCAACGCGCCACATTCGCGCCGGTCTCGTCCATTTCGGGAACGACGCAGATCAGATTTCGAGAATCCCACTGAAATAGATATTTCGCGGCGTGATATTCGCATTCCGTGTTTTAGTCGAATTAATTAGGAGATCTCGTTACATCTCCGTCTTTCCTTCAGCAAAACGTTAGACATCCTCCGACATTCATTATTCTCTGACTTTTGCAAGAATTATTCAAAGCAGACAAATTCTCCTGCGAGTACGTGAGTTGTTTTCGATCCGCAAAGCCCTTTCGGCGTAGTGCAATAGCAGAAAAGACGAATATATCCTTTGTGAATACCTACTGGTGATGGAACGCTTTTCGCGGGGAATAGTTTCGCCCTTTCGGGATATTGGATATCGCGGCTCCTGACTCTCGCATGCTCGAAAATGCAGCAGGAATAATCGCATAATCGGATAGCGCAGGTTGCTCTCCATGCATCCTCTCCGGTATCCTCTCGTTTGGTTTTCATGCCGGTCTCGGAAGTTCGCATGCGATCCCGCAATTACGAAACTAGTTTAACTTCGTCCCGTGGAATTGTTAAGTAATCTCTTATCTATGCGCTTGTCGCGGATTATTCTCCGATTGCCCCTCGTTTTTTTTTGTCAAAAGTTTTCTCACGAACGAAAAAAGCATTTTATTTATCAGATCTTGCATATCGTGATTTGAAATCTCGTACCGTCTTATTTTTGATCTTTTGGAGAAAACATATAATTAATTAATTTATAATACATGTTTAACTTAAAGTAAATATAAAGTTTCTTGTTTCTTCTTTATCTTTCTTACCATTACGTAAAACTGACATCTCACACCAGAGAAAGATAAAGACGGAAGAACTTTAACTCCAACTTGACTATTTTTCAACTGTTCTTCCCAAACTATACATGTTTTGTACAAATTAACACATTTTACACTAATTAAAGCGCTATAATTTAACAATTTTGTTTGTTTTCTCATTTCGAGATGTAAGAGCATACGGTACGGTCTTCACTGCGAATTTCTGCATTATTATTTGCAACCGCTGTACCGCGAGAGACATCGACGTCGTCGTCATCGTGGCTCAAAGTTTCGCGCCACGGGAATTTCACAACGTAATTGTAATTAGGGACAGTTAATGTTACATGGCAGAGAGACAGCCGGCGGGGTTACTCGGAGATTATGGAATGGTGGTATATTCTGGTGAATCCGGTCCGAAAGGACCTCTTGCCGGCAGCGAAGAGAGTCTTACGAAGAGCATCCTCGCGGCTCGGAAGTTGGTGAGTTACCAACTACTCGCCGCCTCAATCGACCGGATAATCTGCTAGCCTGTCTCGTTCCCTGGGGGCAGCAGCCTGCGCCGTCCAAGTAACTACGCTTGCAAGATAACGAGAGAGAAAGAGAGAGAGCGAGTAGAGGGAAAAGATGACGGGAAGGGATATGGTCGTCGGTAAAATACGCAGGCGACACGGCGATAAATCCTATCGTCGAACTATTTTGGAGTTGATTACTCGAGATTTCTTAAATGACATGTGGAAGGAGTCTGCGAGGCATCCTTGTGCATCTACAAGACTTTAGTAGTATTATCAATGATGCGGCGAAACAAAAAGAAACAAGGCGCAATGATTCTCCTCTACAAATCCGCTACTATCGAAACTATCTTTAGTTACTGTTCATTATGGATGTATCGTTCAAGGGAGGTACTTTTCTTTGAGCAAGCGCGCACTCGACTAAGCTAGTGCATCAGCGATAGTGGCGAGTGGCATAGTGGTTATTGTTCGGGCTCGGAGCGAGGCTATTAAGCGACTGGAGGAGGATTATGAGAACCCGCCTCTCCTTTGATCCCTTGAGCATGACCGAGAGGAGGCTCACCTCCTTCGCGCAGAGACCGAAGAGTTACTAACGGAAGGACTCGTCGGTTATACGTCACGGGCCACGGATTTCATCCTCCTCTTTCTCCTCTTATAATTCGCGGCTGCCATTATTCCGCCTTCAACCCCGTCTTCGGCATAATGGCGAGACGTCGATTCTTACAACGAGCGTGCTCGAATGACATCGGAAGAGATTGCATGTAACGCTGACTGCACATTGTAACATGTACACGAACAGCATTGGATTTGAACTTGCTGTAACGCTAAAATCCAACGTACGAATGGAGAGTCTTACTTTTTAAGATAAATAAAATATTAAAGATAATATTTAAAGAGATTATTACATTTTTTAAGTATTTATCATTAAATATTTTTCGTGATATCATAGAAGATATCGTATCTTGAAATTAAGATATCATTAAGATGGAAGATGGATCATGGAAGATACAGAAAATAGATTTTATGATTATTGTCGGATCAAACGTTCGCGCTTAAGATCTTTCTCCGTCGATCGAGAAGACATCGCAAGTTGTCATGCAACGTCATCGTGCGTGACGGCGTCTGCTTATAGTTCGAACTTCGATCTCCGATCTTGTGACCTTGCGGAAATAAACACAGACGGCACCTTTGTCTTCCTCTTCCCCGGGCTATCGTCGAAGAAGCCGGTGCAGGAGAAGGCGCGGACGTAGGATCGAAGGCGTACAACGCGCGAGCTGTATATTATACCACGCTGAATCCCGAAGGAAACCTCATTGTCTGCCACGAGGTCCTCGTCTCCACCGGAATCTTGAATATTTATGACGTTCGCTTAGGCGAACGCTAAGTTCCATGGGCGAACGCGAGGTTCCAGCGAGTTTCGGGTTCGTCTCAAAGGCGGATCCGAGAGAAATTCTGTGCTGCTGGGATCTTGGATACGGCGGGCCTTAGACGACGATTTATCACGGTCTAGGGAACCTTTCGCGTACGATCCTATGATCTTTGTTGATACAAGATACCAGCGCACGAGAGAATCTAGCGAATGTGGGTCTTAAAATACGGAAGGAATATATCCTTCATTTCGGGAAGAATTCGGAATGTGCAAGCCTCGATACCTGAAGACGGAAGCCGCAACCTTGTTTAGAAAAACACAAAGTAATTGTAAGGTACATAAGAAATAAATTATTTATAAATAAAGATAAAATATTGTCTCTCTCTTTCGGTAAAATTCTTTTCCATTTTGATATTATTCTGTTTGAATGCAAATTGACTTTTTTGGAACATAGGTAAATGTTTCCAAGTTTTTAATTTTTAGTTGTTTAAGGGCTCTTAATTTCTTTAATTGTACACCGCGGTACAATTTAACTGTTATTGAATTTAAGTTTCTAAGAATTGCTGGAATATGGCTAATTAGTTTTGATAGTGGAAAACTCATTTTACTTTCCAAAGAAATATCATCCAGCTCGCTAAATATCCCTATTACCGAATATTCTCTGTATTCCTTATTGCTTTTCCTCTTTCGGCACGAGGTCGTGAAAACACGTAAACAACCTCATCGCGAGAACGAGCGGAAGCTCATGGTAAATGGTTAAAATTTAGCGCTAATGCCGTTCCCGGGAGAGTGTGCGAGAAAGCGAAGAGTCCACGGTGAAGTTTAGGCGGCATTAGCTTTTAAGCCACTTCCGGCAGTAACGTAACGTAGCGCGGGCGGCGGTTTGCGCGGGCATTTATATTTAAAGTTCCGCCACATAGCAGTTTGCATTAATTACGCCTGCGAATAAACGCCCATCGAGAGGACGGCCATACCGTTCCATTCCAAGGCCCAGCCAAGTAAATTCATTAATTCGCTTCTTTTATGCTTTTCTCGCCCGTTGTTTGGGAATAACAATGTTACGAGCTCGCTTTGTTTCGTCGTCGGGCGATCTATCAGCTTTATTACAGGTCGGAAAATAAACCGGGTGGCCGTGCTGACGCTTTTATCCCGCGATGCGACACGTGTCTTATTTTGCATGCGCGATTTAGCCAATTTTTCGCCGTTCTTTCTGCGAATATGTAGCGGAAAAGAACATTTCTGCTTCCAAAGTGCGTCGACTGTCGGAAAAATTAAGAACGTTATATTATCTGAATGCGATTATCGTGTGAATATCTATTTTATTAATATTTATTTTTTCTATTCTCTTTTGCAGGTAAGAGTTTGCTTATCAACGGTCACGATTATTATCATTATTGTTTGCTGCTTGGTAAGTGAGACTTTGAACTTGAATTCATTCACAGAGACTTCTCGTGTACAGATTTTGTGTCTTATGCGCGACAAGGAAATGGCTTTTCGTAATTTCCGCAATTCTGCACGCGACGGCGTTCTTCCGTGAAAAGGTTGATCGCTGCCGGTAGATCCGCTCAAATGAATCGTAACTCGCGCTCGTCGATACGTCTCCGGAAATGGCCCATAATGATGCGCATCGTCTACCGATGTTTATTTTAAGCGGTACCGATTTATCAGGCTAATGACTAGGAAGCGCCGCGCCGCTCCCTCCTTCCGGAAACGCGTGATTATGTTCCCGTACCGCTTATTTCAATACGATTACAATGCGACCGCGATATTTAATCGCGCTTAATTGACACAATCAAGTAAAAGGAATAAAGTAACATGCTTCAGTTTTACAGCTTTTCCAGAAATGTTGACGATTGTGTTTGAATTTTATGTTACTCCGCGTAAAAATCACCAGAAAAGTAAATGGAGAGATTTTATAACCGCCCCCTCCCCCATTATAAAAGTATTAAAATACGTCGGTGTATTAATCATCTTCATCAATTTTGTAACAAATTTATCATCAAACAAGTATCCATAACGAGAATTTAATTAATCATTGTTTTAGTTATCGTCGTAGTTGTCGATAATTTTTTTTATTTACAAATTTTACTTTCTTATAAAAAGCCATCTTTTTTTACTGTTCTTTAATATTTAGATAATTAAACAAAAATAGTTTAAATGAAATTTTCTTGAAATATATGATATCGAGAATTAATTATTTGTAACATTCATATTTTTATGTCAATCTCACGATATTATTTAAAAGCTTATTTATATTATTGTAATTTGGAAGCATTTTATGCATTTGCAGCGTGTTCAATTCACATGATTTTGACAGATTACAATTAAATTTAATTTTTACGAATTTATTTTTTATTGGAAATATATCAGTAACTGTTGATGGACAATTTGCAACAGATCCGGATTAAAAATCTGGATCAAATAAAGCATAAAAGGGAGATGCTAAAAGTGTTTAAACATTAATTTTTAATGCACAATCAAACGTGTTTCTATAATTAAAGGCCGGCTCATAAAGATTACCTGTAATTGCAACAAGTCGGGAATATGCGAATCGAAAACACGCGTATCGTCGACACGTGGTTTTCGATCGTGCGGTTTTTTTTTGTTATTCACGCGCCGTTAAATTACGTAGACTTATAGGGGCGTCATCATCCCCGTATCTGCATGAGAATGACCGCGATTCGTTACATATTCATATCGTATCAACCCCCTCGATTTAAGCAAATAGCGCACCGGCAAAAACACACCAAGCGATAGTTACGATTATAGGTGAAAAAACGCTACCGATAAATGCACTTCTGCGAAAAATCACGACCGCGTAAATATTGAATCCGCTCCGAGCGACGAACACTCTGCGTCGCCACTCTTTTAAAAACGTCGGCGTATTTTCACGCTTGCCGGATGAGTGTTAATTTCCGCGGTTTTTGCTTCGTTCGTCATCATGTTTTCGTTGCATCGAATTAAAAGAACTAACGAAAATTAATAGGGCATACAGAGCCAGGCTAGATATTAATGCCAATAATAACATAGAATAAAAATCAAATATAAAATTTAATAATGAAATTATAAATCAAATTATAAAAATTTAATAAATATTAAATTTTATATTTGATTTTTATTCTATGTTATTATTGGCACTGATATCTAGCCTGGCTCTGTATGCCCTATTAATTTTCGTTGATTTTAAATCTTTTGAGCCTTATACATTATCTTTATTTAAAAAACTAATTTTTTCAACAAGAATAAGACTAGGACCGACGAAATTAAACAAATATGAGAAACGCCAATATTGGTCGTGGCGGATCTTGGTACCTAATAATAATTATTTTTGTGAATTTTTCTACTGATGCGAACTGCGCGCCGCAAATTTGTCGGTCTTGAAACACAATCCTTACATGAGGCCGGAATTAATTTACATGTTAAATTGACGAGCAATTTAATAATTTTTATGCTAACAAGCATCTATATGAGTAGGAAAATTCACAAAAATAATTATTATTAGGCACCAAGATCCGCCGCGACCGATATTGGCGTTTCTCATATTTGTTTAATTTTTTAAAATTGTAAAATTTATAAATAATATCGTTACAACATAATGAGGCTTGAAAGAACATTTTCGACACACATTAAAGATACATAATACTGATAAAACATTATGGAAGTGATTTGGATTCGCCATTTTGCATATCGCAAATCGGAGAATTAAATTGGCGGATTATCTTGTTTCCGGGGTTTCGCCGTATACTATGAATTATTAATTATGACGAAATTTCGATTTACTAATTCGTATTGTTACGTTAAGTATGCGGACGCACCCGGTCGCATTGGCAAACGCACGGTTATTATACATCACTCTTTGCCCGTAACCCACGAAACTATCGCGGCATAATTTTACGGTTGCTCTTATTCTAATAGCTCGATCCATTATGTTTGGTTTACATTTCGATGGTGATTTACGCGACCGCAGGCGATAAACTGCGAACTGGAGTATTTATCTGCCGATATTGGCGCATATGTTAAATCAGCATAATTACGCGTCCATGTTTGCACAAATGTCTCGTGTGTATACACGTTATGCTGGAAATATTATCAAAATATCGAGGATGGGTACGTTACGATTATATTGATTTCGCAGTTGATGGTTGGTGTTACGTAACATAACAGTTGGCTATTATAATTTAGCTACGAATTTCACCGAAAGCTATTATCACACCGCTAAGCTGATTGATGCCACCAATGATCAAACATATCGCGTATTCTGAACACATTATCCTAAATAACAATTTAACTTTGGTGGAAATTGTGCCAAGGTATAATAAATTTCCGTCGGAAATATGACGTGATGACATTCTTCATATTTTTTTCTTTTTACACTGACAGGTTTATTTCTCGTCAAAATCGTTTGATCTACAATCACTGCGAGAGAATTCGCCGCGAAAATCGATAGGGAATTCCGCTTTGTTCGAGTTAAAATGTATAGTGTATGTAGTAACGTCATATATACGATAATCACGATAATAATTACATGGAGTAATATAATTATACACGCATAACCAAGAACGTCCGCAGGATTTTTTCCAGGAGGGGGCACGATTCAAAATATTACTTCCAGAATTAGAATACTTATAATTTGAAATTTATACACCTTTTGAAATTATAATCCTATGAATTAGGGCAAAGATCGGCAAGGTTAGCACAACTTTGTCTTTCCTTTATTCAAAGGGAGAGCAAATGCTTAATTCTTTGCTGATTCTACGGGGGAGCAAATGTCCTCTCTTGCCCCCCCCCTGCGGACGCCTATGCGCATATATAACTGTTATTAAATAATAGATTATTGTTTGAGACTTATTTTAATGTATAAGAGATTTTCGTCGAGAAACACCAGACAACTTCTTCATTTTTTATACTAATAGACATTTATTTTTCGTCAAAGCCGTTTGATCTACACTCTCATTTTAATGTGAAAAAAAACAAGCTGCAGAAATCGATAGAGTTTCTATCGACGACGTTTGAGTCGAAATCTATCAACCGTTACATGGACGTCAGTCAGCCGTCCGAAACTTTTGTAATTAAATTCTTTTATTTTTTACGAGACGTTTAATCAATGCTCAGTTGGAAAAAGTTCACAGAGAGAGAGACAGAAAGAGAAAAAGAGAAAGCGTGCTTATTAATTAAATTATTATTCCCCAAAAAGAATAGTGCTACGAGCTGATTCGAGCGTAAACGTCTGCCTTTCCATCGAAACTCGCTCTAGAAATAGCGTTACCGCGATTTTATTAGGCGGGGAACCATCTGGCGAGTTCATCGTAAATTCGGCCGCATGATTTATGTCGCTGTATATTTCGTCATGCATTATATAGATACGGCGAACTCGTCGCCGTGATTATTTATGGCAACGGGCAAATTTAGTTTAGTTGTGGATTAAATAAACAAACCGATTTTTTAATTGATTAATCTTTAATTATTGAATTATTCAATTATCATAACCAAAAGTTTATATTAAAATACATGTTTTGCAGTATAAATGACACATCTTTTATGTAACAATTATACGTATTACGTTATAAAATAAATGATGGAAATTTTCTTTTTGAAATTAATGGGAGTCGTTAGTTGTCGCGTTAAATGAAATTTTTATTTTGGTTTTCATTTATTTTCATTATTTACATAACTGACTAGAATATCGTGAGATTATTCTGGCGTTCACGTCTTTTATATCATGCCTGTGTAAATATCGTATATGTGCGCGTAATAATGCGCAGAATAAAATTGATATTTTTCGAGAGCGGGATATTGCCGGTGACGTTTGCATACGTGCATCGTAAAATCGCACGAGTTTATTCGCGCGGAAATCCTCCTACGAAATCGCCGGAAGATTAAAATGCCACCTAAATCTAACGGATGGGCGGTCACTCTACCTTTGAACGAGAATTTATCCTTTTTTTTTGCGGCGCGCAGCGTATTATCGATAATGAGAACAAAGCGCGGCCGACGCAGGTTCATTTATCCGCTTCGATCGGAACGATGCATTATTAATGAGGGCATTATCGCGTACCATTATTTGAAACACTTCGCACCGCGCCGCACGACCGGAAATCGACGTTTGTCGCGAATTCAATGAATGAATTTATTCGCCGGTTGCGCGCGCTCGATTTGTCGTCGCCGGTGTTCCAGCCTCGCGAACTATTATTTCCTTTAATTCGCTCTCGCGACCGGATTTAAATAATGTCGGATTTTCTGACGATTACAATGAACGACAGAACTAATGCGTATTTAATTTAAAATTATGTGGAATCGAGGTCATTCTATTTGAAATTGTCTACGGATATGATATAATCATGTGAGCATTGAATATTTCTGAATGCAAATTAGGATATATCATTGAATATTTCTATACACGGAAAGAATGATTTTGTTGAAATATCTAAAAATTTGGTCAGATACAAATCTGAAAATAATTTTGTTGGACTATTAAAATAATTATGTAGGACGCCCAAAATAGTTGCTGGAATGTCAAAACTTTTTGTAGCACTATCATAATGTTTGAGCGTCCCACGTAATTACCTTTGATGGTCTAACAAAATTATTTTCACATCTGTATCTGGCCAAATTTTTAGATATTTCAGAAAAACCGTTCTTTCCGTATGATAAATTACAGCTTTAGAGGTACCGCGTATTAATATTTAAATTCAAGCATAGCGCTCAAATTCACTAATGAGTCCGTCAATCGTTATTAATCGCTTAATCTGCACATTACGTCTATCATTTCATGATAAGTATAATTCCAGCAGGGCGCTGTCGTACTCCGGATCTACTCCTTTTTTTAAGGAGTAGATTTATTAATATTATTTGTTTAATATTTAAATTTAGCATGAGCCTCGCTTCTCGTCTCGCAAAAAACTCGCGTAAGGCTGGCGCCAAACTATGCGCGTTTTACGCGAATATTCGTGATTCGAGCATCGTTCATCCTTGTTTATCATTTGATAAACAACAAGGATGACACGATTCTATTCACGAATGATTTTCGCGAAAACGCGCATAGTCTGCAGGCGCCAGCCTAAGACTATAACGTCGTCAGTGATAGTGATGAGCGGTATTTTTTATCTGCTACTTTGTAACTGTTATTGAGTCGTAACTGTTATAACTATTAACCGTTTAGTCAAAATCGCAGTTATTCGGTTATTTTGGCCGTGTTCCGATATCATTGCCACTATTGCGTACGACAAATCTTTTGAAAGCGTTGATTGGCTGTAGGATTGAGAATTAGTCAATCAACGCTTTCAAAAAATTTGTCATACGATATCAGCCTTTAGAGAAAGGCTATATCATAGACTTATATACAATGGCTGCGTTCAGCAGAACGTATATTTTGCAACCGTTGGAAGTTTTCTTCGCTGGAATTGAATTAGATAAAAACTTATAATATGCATTATCTTAAAGTTTTTCTAATTTTATTACTGAGTTAAATAAAAAGTTCGGTCTGATTTTTTAGACTTTGATTTTATTAGAATTATTTAATGAAAACATTATTTATACAAGCAATGGCTTTCGTTATTGTTACAAACCTTTGCAATCATATAATATATAGACATTATCAACATGTTTTCTGTGTTATATGACATTACATTTTGAAAATTGTACCGAATATTTTGTAGATCCAATATTCAAAAAATTGAAATTTTGCTTTGATTGCGATTAAAATCAGATATCTATTAATTTTACAAAATTTGAAGTAATCAGTTATAAAATAACTATTAAAATAAACAGTTACGTATAAGTAACGATAACTGACATAACCGTTATTAAAAAATAACTATTTAGCTCATCACTAGTCAGTGACGGCTGACTGACGACTGACTGGGACAGTGGGACCCCGAACTCCCCGAAGTTCGCGCGATCCGCGCCTAGCTCGCGGGGTGGGTCCGCGGACGACAACCAAGCGATCAGACGACCTCGCGGAGCCAAAAATCGGGAAACATACGATTCGGCTCGCTTACCGAATCTTCCGGAATCTTTCCTGTTCATTCCTGTCGCGACTTTTTATTCTCCCGACGCTCGAAAATATAAATATAATATATATATATATATATATAAATTTTTCTCAATTCTTCTAATAAGTGACAGTCAAACTGAAATGTAACGGCTTCTATATACCGACCACGAAAATATGCCTACAATACTTTCGAGCTCCTGTGACACATTTGCTAGATCAAATTCCGAAGTATTTATAATTCTACAACAAAATTCTCGTATTATATTTCATGCTTTTAGATTGACATTATATGAAAAGATTTTCAGCGGCGTAAAGATTAAACAGATTTACGTTACTTATGAGTAATTGCATGATTTGATTTTTCACTTTTGCTTTCCACGCTTTCGTATCGCATTTTGATTTACCATAGAAATGACATTTTGCTGACATTCACATTTTAAGCAGCGCGTGAAAAATCCTGCGGATCGTCACGATACAGCGTGGCTTCGTTAAACGCCGACGTGCCTTTATTCTCTCACCGCCCGTAATTAACGCCGTCCATTGTTGCTTTGAGACAAGATATTTCGCGCGATTTATCGCAGTCATTACCGACAATGGACGGCGCGGAATGAAGACAGACAAGAGAGAATTACTCGGCGGCGAGACGGAACGAAAGTAAAAATTTTGCTGAAGACGTCACTCGACTGGGAGCAATTCAATTTGTCGTTACCCTCGTGATTTCGCACGATAACGTCGAATTTACATTTAATGGCGGCTTTGCGCGACATTATTAATGCGTCTCTCATTTATTCGGTTTCTTTCAGCCGAGAATGGGTCCCGTTAATTCTTGTTATTAAATTCGTGCAGATGACTTATCGTCTTTCTAAAGAGATATTAAGGAGGATTATATAAAATCTCAATCTTGAATAATTTCTCTCCCATTATTTCCCGACTGATTTCTATCGTTTCATTAGCTTTCTTTCCAAGTTAATAAATTTTATTTGACATTTTCAGTGTAGGAAACGAACGTAATTTAAATTTTCTTGCGATAAAGCCATTCCTGCGCTACGCATAACTCGGCCCATGATATTTATAATAATTGCAGCACGCGATATCCGTTGCAGCCTGGCGTTATCGAACCTTCCGCGCTCATCTTTTTTTTTCACCTTCCTTTTTTCCGCATCACAGCCGCGCAGCCGGAGCAACTCTCTTACGTCACGTTATCTCTTATCGTTAATAAATTTTCCCTTGCGCCTCGCCTTCCTTTTTTCTCGTGTCTACATCCGGTGCACCGACGAGAAGGCGATCTCTCGATGAAAAAGGGACGAACAAACTACCAACGAACCGGGATGAGTTACCCGTAAACCTGCCTCTCAGATATCCTCCAAGCCGATTTTTCCACTGCTTTAATTGTAAACGCCATTTTTATTGCTCCTCGCTAATATTGTACGATACGTATCGCTCCGTAGCACTGATTTATAGTAGACTTAGGATTATTACCAGTATGTCTCGAACTTTTTCCTGCGCGCAGTATTTCTAATTTTTTACTCTTTTGCGATACATTCCGATAAAGAATTACGGATGAAAATGTTTCAAATGAGGACTTCAATTCCAGATCGTTCTAACTTCGAAGTCACAAATTTTCAAGGAATGAAAAGTGACTTCTAACTTTTTTGTATTCTTTTGCAATCATTTTTCATAATATAGCTCGCGCCACATAAAAGATATTTTTTTTAATTATTGCATTTTAAAAAAAAAAAATGTAATAGAGATGGACTTAATAATTTGACCACAGAAGAGATTTGTTTCGACTCAACTGGCCAATTTTTAATTTAAATTAATATATCACGCGCGAATCGCGACATTTTTCGACCATAGGGTTTGGTCCTTTCTAAAGAGAGTGAAATTAATTTGAATGTAAAGAATTAATAATTTGATTTAAAATTTAAATGCATTTTTTTGTGGATCTACTTGATGTGTAGAAATTAGATTCGTTCTTGCAACACGGCCCTTTCAGGTTTCAAAGATGCGCTTAATTTAATTCCAACGTCTTCCAAATTAGCATGAGCCGTAATTGAGGTCCTGAATTAGTGATAGGCAAGTAATAATGAATGAGAATACCGGGTCTGCGCTTGGCTTCTGGGACAGTCTGTATGAACATCACGGGAGAATACTCACCTCGACAATACGGCGTCGACCGAGGTCGCTGCGTCATTTACGAATATCTAATTACGGGGAACGGTCCGTCTTACTCGAGGGAGGCAACTTCGCAGTCCTCGGTGCTCGCTCGTAATGGAATTGTTGGCCCGGTTATTCCGCTGCGGCCGGCAGGTGTAATGACGACGAGATTCCGGACGCGCTCGCGAATCGCGTTCCTCGGCGTGAATACGCCGCGTATGTTAAGGACGTTCCCAACGGCCCCCAAATTTCTCCCGCTGTATGTACAAGGTATCCCGACATCATATTTAAATGTTGACGCAATGTCCCCTGAATGTCCCACAAACATACATATTTTGCCGTTTGGAACAATCGCCCGGGGATCTGGGCGTAGCGGCGTATTTTACGCATACAAATAAGATTTGCCGCAGCAGGTTGAACGGCGGATTAAGCTGGTCAGAGAAAAATCCGTGTTTCTGCCGCTTGAATTATCAGCCTTTACGATCGCCGCGCGGGCCTCGAGATTTGCCGTGAGAACACGTAAATGCGGCAGACGTTTCTCACTTTGGGGACCGTAGACGTGCTCGGGATCTAAAGTCACCGCCGGTCGTCGTAAGTTCAGATTTCTTTATGCGAGGAACGAGACGACTGAAATGACTCGCGCGGATTTTAAGCCCGCTCTGATGGACGCACGTGCGCGTCGCCTTCTGAAACTGTCGCGTCGCGTTCTCTCTTCGGCCGCGTACGGAAGAATTTTCCGAGAAATCTCTCTGCTGAATCGCAGGCTTTTAATCCGTTGGATAAAAATTAAATATACACCGAGTTGAGAGAGGGAAAGAAAAAAAGGGGGAAACGCGTCCCTCAATAATACGCTCGGTCTTTGTTTCCACGGCTCCAGGGGACGCCGAGTAATTTAACGCGGAAAAAGTCGCGCTCTCGCGTCGGCGGGCGTCGTCGCCGTGAAAAGTTGTTCGCTCGCGTTCTCTCGCGTGCCGCGCTTAATGGACGTCGCAATTTCGCCGGAATTCAATTAGAGAAACGACCACGGCGTCTTTGCGAGTTAGCGCGAGTCTCGGGACGGAAATGGAGAACTCGGCCGACGAATATAACTGCTTTACGCGCCGTTCCTCGATAATTCGACGGACAAATAACAGTAAAGAGGGGTAGGGCGAGTTTACGTCCCGCTATCACGGACGATTATCCGTACTCCGTAGTTGCATTTATGATCCTCTCTCATGCTCGTTGTCGAACTACCGCTTCAGCAAAATCATAAATCAACCTCGCTGAATTCCGCGCGAGCGGGCGAATTATACGCTCGGAGTGTCACTAATGAATTAATTACTGCGTAAATTAATTGCAGGTGATATCGAGGTGATAGGATATTGGTACGATTAGCTGCTGCTGCACGTACAACTTTCTGCATCAACTTTGCAATTGCGCTTTCTCTCTCGATGCCTCGTTAAAACGCAGATTACCACAAGTTCGTTTGTAGATAATGATATTTCACACGGTCGTATTAATTGCTCTCTCTCTCTCTCTTAGTGTTTTTGCTTCGCTTTATTCTCATGCAAATACTTGCCGTGTCGCGATTCAACGGAGGCATAAAATGTTTATGTAACTCCAAGTTGTACTTGGACCACTTGCGTTTTGTCTTGGTCGCAGAGACTTTCCGGCCAACGCGGACGGTACATACGACGCGTCCCGGACCATTATCTTCCCTTTTCTTCCGATCCTTCCTACACGATGTTGTCGGTAGGCGGTCTCGATGACAAGATCTAGAAATGTAGATATATATCCGGCGCGTCATGTCCACGCACTCCTAGTAAATAATTCATCGACATCTCGCAGAGCGAGACCGCCCCCGGCGACGTCACGCGGATGTATCTACTCGTATTGAAGTCCACGGGGAGTTGGTGTACAGGGTGGTCGTCTAAAAGGCGTGATATTTATCCTATCTGCCTTAATCATTTAATTCGAGACTGCACTAACTATTAAATAATCGTAATTTACTTGAGCACATTTTTGGCTCAAAATGTGACATATATGTGTAATGGCAACAATCTATATATGATTTTTATTTTATATTGCATAAAACAATGTCGTAAAGAAATTTTAATGTTATATTTTTTGCTGTAATTAACCCTAGCACACCACACCTATTTTTGTGTGCCTTATGCGGGGTCTACAATGTGAGTCTCGGATGATCTCAGAGTCGTAAGTCGTAAGAAATTGACCAATCTCAGTCAATTATTCTCCTCAAATTTGATTGTGATTGGTCAATTTTTTACGACTTACGACTCTGAGACCATCCGAGACTCGCATTGTAGACCCAGCATTAGGCCGCCACACATGGTCTGTCGGATCAACGATTTTTATTGCTCTATAACTTTAAAAAAATGCATCTATTGAGGTTTAATTGTAGTGAAATCGAAACGCCAGACTCCGACTAACATGAAGAAGCAATCGTCAAACTCAAAAAGTTATTTGTTCAAAAGTTATAACATTTATAAACAAACGTGTCAGTCCACCAAAACTGTCGGTCCACCAGACCGCGGTATGGTTTGCTAGGGTTAAAATATGTAATAACTAGAAAGAGAATTTTTATCGTAGAAAATGTCTTTCAGTATAAATCAGTTGCAATAAAAGTCGCGAAGGTAATGAAAGTAATGAAAGTAAAGAGTAGAAACGATTTAGAGATTATATATCTCTCTTTATATAATTTTTTGCTTAATTGGTACGATTTGGAATCTTGATTCGTCGATTTGATTGCAAAATTTTTTCGAAAATTGTTACATTTCCTAATGATGCGTTACTCGACCAAGTTCTGAACATATGTCAATGTATACGCTCGCACGCTTTTGTTTACGGCGATTATTAAACCATTTGATTGGTACACCCGGTACAATCGGGATTTCCTCGTATCGTTCTTTTCGATTGGACCGCCGATGCAGCGTGCGATCTGTAGATAGTAGATCGCAGCTCCAAAGAGGGGGAGAGAGAGTGCTCGTTTCTTCAGCGGCGATTCTCGCAGAGACAACGAGAAGAGCCGTTTCGTTGTCCAGTCACGTCGTGGACACTGGGACTCGTACTGGGACGTAAGGCAAGAAAAAACCATCGCGATCTATCTATCCCACACGTGGAAAAAAGCCGGAAGGCCGATACGCGACACGCATAGGCGCCGAACTCAAGAATCGAGAATTAATCCTTTGTTCCTCGACGGGATGTGTTCATGGCAATCACGCAATTATTTTCGGCTTTTCGCATTGCGCCGTCCATACAATAGACAACAATAGCAAATTAGAAACCTATAGAAAATTAGTTTCCGGCGTTGATGAAGCTGATAAGAAATTCAGTTGTCGAATGGCGCACGTTGAAAAATTTGGTCAACGATGCGCAAGAATCTATGCTTTGAACCGAGCTCAATTTTAAAAAGCGTTTGCAAAATAATGCGGCATGTGAAATTTCCCGATACGCCGTTATCATATTTATTATCCCATGTAAATCCCTGGAGTTCGCATTATAATATGTAAATTTCTCTTCTGCGCAATACTTTTCTTTAGCAAGTCCGCTTGGTAGATGCAGATGCAGTTTGCGAAAACTTCCGACAGCTTCGTCGCCCGAAAGTTTCCTCGATTTTCCACTCGGCGACCTTCGGTCTGACAAAAACTCGCACCGTACCGCCTATGCACAATCCGGCGACGGATCGATGCTTCGGAGAAAAGTCATTTTCCGGCGGCACGCGTCTCTGAATTAAATCGAGGAATATTCGAAAAAGTATCATTGTAACTGAAGTTCAACATGACTGAAGCGCGAAGAAGATGCGTAAATAATAGCGACGTTTTGAGAAAAGTACTTGTGAAAGAATTTGAGAAGCATTGCATTTTATTAAAAAATGTTATATGCATGATGAAAAGTAGAAAGAAACATTTCTAAAATGTTCTTTTGAAATTAAAATTGAAAAGAGGAAGGAAAAATTAAGAAATATTATATGAAAAAAAATCATTAACTAATTAATATGTTAGAATAACAATTTTATATATAAAATTTTATATTTTTTATATGTGTGTGTTCATCATACAGTTCTGCCATTCATAAGTTGCAGTTTCGATAATAATCTTCTTTAGCGACTATCGAATGCTTGTTACTTTGTCCGCATTTGCATTAACGAATGCCTTAATTACATGATAATCACTTCTGCAGTACAAAGTAATAATTAGATCGGACTGGCTCAATGTTGAATCGAGAATTTTTTTATTCGGGGAGGCGGTTGCTTCACGTGATGCGGTAATTACTTCCGCATGGAATTAATGCATGACGCTTGTCCGAAACTGTAATTCAGGATGCTGCTTTAATAATATGCTTTCGTTATAACGACTTCGTTAAATTGAGAAAACAGTACGTACGCATCGTGAATAATTCATACTATCTTTATTTCTCAAGTAAAATTATCTCGTCGCATATGCCAACTGTAAACTTAAGAAAGTAAATTTAATGTGAATATATATATTGTACATACAATATATAAATATGAAAAACGAATATACGATGAAATACGAACGAATTACGAAATATGAGGAAAAATTTAGAACTTTTAATATTCTATTTTTAACATCATTTTCTTGGACATAGCGAAAAATTTCTAAAGATGATGATAGTGATTCTCTCGGTGAAGTACGTCGAAAACGAACGTTATTTGCTCGCTCTTTTATCTCGCGCTCTCACTTATATTGTTGCGCTCCGACGAACGTTCAAAATGGCTCGAGAGGGACGGAGTATTTTCGACAAACTACCGCGACTAGCTGCTCGGGGGCTGCTGGTATAATGCCCGCGCGAATATGGGTCGTAGGGCTCGTAAGTCACGTTTATCTTCGAAATATGGCCCTATTTTTGAAAGGTCCGCCGGAGGAGTTATAAATCCCAGATGGTAATTCGGCCGTACACAACGCGGCCCCTTCCCCGCCTCTCTCCTTTTCGAGATTTATAATGCCAGTTTGTAAGTGACACGCGGACTAACAACGCGTCGACTACAAAATCAGGCTGGGAGTGAAAATTTGGTTAACAAAGAAGACTTCCTTCTGCTCCAGGACATAAAAGATACGCGCGTTTTCGGATGAAAGATGTGCTCCAGCATGCTATTCTTACCGCCCGTGATGCTTTAAGCCCGGAAATGGCACCGCATTACAATACCCTTCTCTGGTACGGTAACATCTATATTACATAACTATCAGATTTGGTACAAGAGATTTACCTCTTTAAAACCAGGTTATCGATTTGAGTATTTTCAAAGAGAATTCAATAAATTCTCTCTGGATAGAAAGAGCGTATCAATGATTGTAATTGATATCAATTATAATCATTTTATTTTTAACGGTAGTTACTTCGAAATCGTATAATTCGCGAAATAACAATGGAAATATTAAATAATCGATTAAATAATATATCGCAATTTTATAATATTGGAAGAAATGTGATATCGATTTTTAAAATAAGAATTTATGGGAATAATATGCACAGCTTGTGGTTAGCTGTTGTTCAAGATTCCTTCATTGCAATATTGATGGTTTTGATATTTAAATTAAAAGTTATTTAAATCTAGTTAAATTGATTTAATCGTAATAGAGTACACTAAAGGAATTAAACGTTGTTTAATTTCGTCGTTTTCTGTAATACAATTTATTCTGCAAATTTATTATTTCGCGAGAACGAATTCGCAACATTTAAATGAATGCAAATTAATTTCCCGGAGGGACCTCAATCGCGGAATGCTTCTGACATTTCAGAAATGAAAATCACGTTACAATCGATCCACGTTACATAATTAATACTAAAAGAAATGAATTGGTGGTTATTGAAAGATTTAAATGCGGTTAGTTTTGCGCGAGAGTGACATTAAAATTAAAATCGGCGATTCCGGGACTGCGAAATTAAGGGTTATTCAAATCCATTTTAATCTATTTAATCGCACAGTATGTTAAACGTGGTCGGTCCGTCCCGTCGTCTCCCAGTAATAATGGAATTCATTATGCGGATTCATTATTGCCAGGGAGAACAGACTCACGCGCGACAATTTAATGGGCCATAAATTAATTCCTCGTGAGAAGGCGTCGGCGTCAAACTCGGCGGATAGGCAAACTCCTATTAATCCCGGTTTAATAATAGGGATTAATTTATAATTAGTCGGGAAATAAATTGTCTCGTGTATACGATCGGGAAATATAATAACTCCGATTGGGAAAACGTTTGCTTCCGGCCCGGCCGGAGCGAGTGAACGTTAACAACGGCAAATGGGTATATATGCATAACGTAACCACGTTTCCCGATGCAATTCACGTGCGATGTGATGCGATGCTGTGCGATACGGTGCGCGCGCGCGCGCGGGACTGTTTTCGCGGCGGATCGTACCTATCGAAATTCAATATCGCACGATAATAGCGGTCGACGGCCGCACATTCTCTACGGGGAAAAATTGAGGCTTACGTCGTCGCGGATGACGCTGCTGCGTGCCGGTAATGAAAGGGACGAGGATATCGCTTCCGCCGTATCACCGATACGTTATTCCAATATTTGAGAATAACCGCCGCCGGCGGCATGATTTTCCTCTCAGTCCACGTTCCAGTTTCCGTTTAGCACCCGGTATTCTTGACAACCAGGTCGTCGAGCCGGTCGGGTTTCATCCGACACGGTGAGCGCGACGAGTAGCAGCTCCTCCCGATTTTCCGATACGCGCCTTCCGCCGTAATTATTAATGCGCGTCGCGCGCGTTTATCGTCCGCGCGTACATGACAGTTAATACGTTACAATTCGCGCGCGACATGAAAAGCTCATTTCAGGAATTGTCCGAAGTCTGCCGCTCGCGTTCGTTGCTACGTGCTATTGAATTCATTTCTGATGACTCTATATATCGCACGCGTCAGGATTAATCGGAGCACTCTTCGTTACATCGCGGACTCCGTTCGGTATAAATAATCTTTTATTAGAACGGATAATTACGCGAGAATTTTTTCCTCAGGATTTGACGTCGCTTCTCTGATCGCAGAGTTTCCGGAATTGCGCCTACATTGCTAAAATTCCTATAGAACGCGTTAAATATTCTGTAATATGAGTTAGGTCCAGTGAAATTTAAAAAACGCAGTAAAAATTGAAAATTAAAATTATATTGATTAGATATATAAATAAATTTTTGTATCGCCAGTAATAATTCAACGGAATTGTTTGGTTTAAATCGTGCCAACTGGCCACAAGTTATTAATATAATAAACTCACAACGTTTCGGTCTGGGATTTAGGCCCTTCTCAAGTGACTGTCTATGTTAAAATGACCTGTGTTACCTCATTTGACGTTAACATGTTATCTTAACCATTTTAACATAGACAGTCGCTTGAGAAGGGCCTAATGGGGGCCGAAACGTTGTGAATTTATTATATTAATAAATTGTGGTCGATTGGTTGGGTCGATTTAAATCAAACAATTCTGTTATATTGATTAGATTTATAAAAATTTGATATATAAAAAGTGGATGTGTTTACATTACGTGGTTTACGCCAGAAATTTGTTTATTTTGCTGTTGAAAGCCCTCATTAGCTGACAATAAGTCAAGAGAAGATACATTTGCTACAGGAAAGACCGGACCTTACAATTACTCGAGTTCAGCTAACGATCTGGCAAATTCTATGACTGCTAGAAAATCGAATTGGGAAACGCAACGCGGCGCAACGAAATAACAAGGAATTGTTTTTCACCGTCGAGAGCTCAAAGAGCACAAATTACACAGATACAAACAATCGAGATAATTTGCTTCTGGACACTGGTTGATTTCTGCACCAACAAAGGGCACGCTTAGCGATCCGTGAATTCGAGAGAATTTGAAACTTTATACGAATGCGGAGTACCCGAGCATTTTTCGTTCGCGTACAGAAATAACTTTTAAAAAAATTAAGTAATTTTGAGAATTTTTTCCAATATTAATTGATAGAAATGTCTTAAAAGTAATGGTTACTCTTTTTATGACTGTAATAATTTTTTATATCTTTACAAGGTTTGAGAATATTAAAGAACATTAAAAAAAATGATACATATGTATGAAACCCAAGCTACACTCTAAATATTTATATCTCTGATAATAAGTATATATTTATCTGTTGATGTCTTATTGTAAAAATTATTATCTTTCGCTCACTTTTAGTTAATAATTTATTATGAATCTCAAGTCTCAAATATGATTGAAATATGTTTTGTTTCATAGAAATAAATTTATAATCTCTTGATTTATTTGTAGATACCGTTTATATTCGTATAATTTGTATAGATTGATTCTGTCGAAGTTTCTAACAAAAAGTGTTTCGACACCATTTTGACGCCTGCTATGAACGTGACGGCGACCGGAAGCACCTGCGGCAAGGAAAGTGAGTCGCCGGCAACCGATAAGAGAGCTGGCCGTAATAATTCGAACAATCGCGCACCGTAATCCACCTCTAAAGGAAAACCGATCGCGGCAGAAACGACGAAGAGCCTTCTGCGATGCGCCCTTTTACGAGCCGTCCTCCGGACCTTTATGTCTCCGCTGTTACGCCACGAAATCCAATATCGGGGGTCCGCCTCCGCAGTCGACGGCGATTCCATCCGGGAAAAAGACAACGTAGTCGAAGCAATTATGTAAATCTACTCGCAAGATCAAGATACATTTCAATCCCGTTGTTTCGTTTCTTTTCATCTCTCTCTTTCCCCACCTTTCTCTCCCTTTCTCTCCTCGTCGCTGCCACGCATCTCTAAAAGCAAACCTCGGAAAACGTTCAGCCATGCGCATAATATAAAGACGTTGTTACGACTGTTTCGTTTTCTCCTTCCTCCGTGGCCGACTCTGTACATCCTCTCGGTACCCCTCTTCACCGTGTCGTCGTCTGATTTTCCGGCATCCTCTCCGTGTATTCCTCCACTGTAAATTGCATGGAACTCGCGTATCCGCCATTTCGGGGCTCGGGGGCGAATAACGATGCGGAGGTATTCGTCCTCTTTTTTTTTTCTTTTATTTTTATCGTCGCGGAAGAGCTCGTTCCCTGGCTTCGAATGGAAAACGTACATCGACGCGTTCGACTCGCGGATTGCTTCGCCATCGCGTGCATTACGATCGCGCGAGGCTCTCCCCTTTTCTTCTCCCTCCTCCGTTTCTGTCTACTTTTTTACGACTTCGGCAACGACGAAGCTGCTGTCAGTTCCCCGGGGGTCGATGGGAATTACGGAGAGAGCCACGAGTTCCTCGCAGAATTGCGACGGCAATTTTATTTTCCGCCTACGTCGATCTTCGAACCGTTCCAATTCCTGGAAGTGTCGATTGTGAATGCACTGCGCATGCAAGAATATTACTTTGCGGATATACCATCTATCCAAGAGCATTAAGGTATACCGGGGATATATTTTATTCAGAGTGGAATTAAGGAATTAGAATTGGAGAGAGTATCGAGCCATTTTCATCGCTGTTTGCATTGTCGGAGCAACCGGTCCGCTTTAACATGTTGTCGGACTACCCGACTATACAGTCGCCATAAAGCATCATGAACTTCCGTTTCCCAGTTATGACGTGTATCCTCTCCTCCTCTTTCGAGGTATGACACGCGTGAGCTGCGCGCTATCATTTTACAACTCGGCGTTTCAATCTCGGCGGCTATTAAGCGACCGGTTGCCTCCGTTATATAATAAACGCGAGCGAGCGCGCGCGCTGCTGGTAACGTCCCTTAACATCTCGTTACAGTTGTAATGATATAATAAGTATCTCGAAGCGGGCGCTAATAACGCCAAGGTGAAGGTATTCGAAGTGCCGAGGGGCAATAACGCGCGAAACAACCGCGGCGAGTTGCTCCGCTCCTCCTTCTCTCTCTCTCTCTCTCTCTCTCGTCATTTTTCAGCACGTGGCGCGAAAGCGCAAGACCTCCTCGAGTGTTGCTCTACTTCCGCGTAAATCTCTCCGACCGCGCTCGTAAGGACTCGCCGAACGATTCCTTACGCGAAGTGAGAAATGGGATATTAACTCTTCTCTTTAAAGATGTGGCTTGAGTTCTTTGCCGATTGTTCCGTCGGACAAATGAGGATGCCCCGCGAAAACCAATGCTCTCTCGTCCATTACGGTCTTATCGCGCTTTTATCTTCTCTAAATTACTAATCTCTCCCATGCTATTTTTGCAATATTCGAAATGTGAAATCCTGCTTGGAAATATTGATGCGCTACGAAAAGGTATATGGCGCGTGAGTGCATCTGCAACCCCCGGCATGCAGCCCTTCCGAGGACGTGCCCTTCGTGTCGACGATACAAACGACGCCTTAGGTTCCTCATTGCCCCGTAACAAATGGCGTCGTATGGCGAGTATCGAGCGGTGGATCGATTCGTAGCGCCCGAGAGCGCCGCGAGAGCTCTTTATCCCCGTTGATATCTTGTCGCGATAAATCATGGGAATCCTATTCAGCACGGGAGGAGGGGGGCGGTCCCCCGCGATTTATCACGCTCGGTGCACCCTTCTCTCGTCATCTTCTTTCGCCATTTATCGGCTGGCCTTATTAGCGGCGTCCGGAGCCGGTCATGTGGATAACGCGCTGCTATCTGCGCGAATACCTGTCTGAATCCTGGACATGTCGTAATGGACGAGACGTGTCAATGGAATTATCGAGAAGATCGACAAAGCTATAAACCCTGTTAGCTTTCTGTTATCCAAATCATTCTTAAAGGCTAATCTACAATGTGCTCTTTGCTTCCTGTTTCTTGCTCTTTGCCTCTTGCGTCTTTGCTTTTCCACGCATTGTTTTACCGACAATCGTGTTTCTTGTTTCTTTCGAAGTTCGTCAACTTTTATCTTGGATGATAGAACGAACATCGCATTACGCGACATAACCAAAAATTGACAAAATGCAAAAAGCAAAAAACAGGAAGCAAAGAGCACAATGATTAGCCTTTAGAGTCTTAAGAAACATTTTTCTAATAATATGTGTATATAAATTAAGTAAAATAGATAATCTTTTTTAAGGACATAGATTTCAAAGAGATATTAACATCGAATAATAAAAGATTACCTTTAACCCTTTGCAGACCACGTGGGTCTTTCAAGACCCAGTCGATATTTCAATTTTTACGGAGATAAATTGCTCTAATTTTGACTCATAAAAAAACCCATACAAGAATCAGGCATATATAAATAGATTCTTAAAGCCTTTGAAAGTATACTTGAAATTTTTCATATTTTTTATGGCACCATTACAGCTTGAAAATCTTAACTGGCCCTAAAAGACTCAGGTGGTCGGCTCCGCGCGCGACCCGACAAATCGCCCGAACATCCGGGCCCTATTAATGAGTTTGTCATCATAATATGATTTTTAGTTTAATCACGATTGCGTGCACATCTTTCAAAGGTCTCGGATTAATACACTACATGCAGTCGATAAATAGAAATTTTTCACTAACCTTGGGTTGCCATCCGTCCTCTTTTTTAGGACGTCCGGGGATGTCCGGGGTAATTATGAATGTCCAGGATTTAAGAAAATTTCTAAATACTTTGCATTTTAGATTTAATTAATCACATCATATTCAATCACTTCAATTTACTGATAAAAACCAATAGTTTTAAGTTGATTTGGTTCTTTAGTATATTTTATAATTATTTGTTATTTTACTGATATTTTAAAAATACCAATGGCAATATAGCACGTAGGTATAGGTACAAATATAAGGTAGATACCTAATAATGAAACTTCTTTTAAATTAAAAACATGTTTAATTTAATCAAGTGTTTGTGTTGAACGACCCAACTGGCCAAATTTATTATTAATTAATACGACGTTTCGACCATTGGTTTTGGTCCTTATCAAGTATATACAATCTAAGTCATATGAAAATAAGATGTAGGTATTAAACAAAATATCCTGTTAGTCATGAATTTTTCCGGAAAATCATTAATCTAAAAGGTATTTTGTGTGTCATAAATTGTTAGTTCTTGAAACTAGAGCACTAAATGGAAAACGATGTGAAATTGCGTTTCCGTTCATAATCAGAAGTTGAAATTATAAATTATTAATAAATTAAGAGAACGAGAGACATAGCACAATTATAAAACACGTCATCACACTTTGAAAGTCAACTATACACTTTCAAAGTCAACTATACCAGTGTATAGTTCTATAATTGTGCTATGTCTCTCGTTCTCTTAATTTATTAATAATTTATAATTTTAACTTCTAATTATAAACGGAAACGCAATTTTACATTGTTTTCCATTTAGTGCTCTAGTTTCAAGAATTAACAATTTATGACACACAGAATACCTTTTAGATTGATGATTTTCTGGAAAAATCACTAACAGGATATTTTGTTTAACACCTACATCTTATTTTCATATAACTTAGATTGTATATATTTGATAAGGACCAAAACCAATGGTCGAAACGTCGTATTAATTAATAATAAATTTGGCCAGTTGAGTCGTTCAACACAAACACTTGGTTTGATTATTACTGGCAAAGCAAACGATTACTACATTAAATGTTTAATTTATTCATTCTACTCTAAGTACTATTGAAAACAACATGTAAAATAATTATTCATTTATTGTTTATTGTAACCAATTTGCTAACCTATTCGCATTTTAGTATGCGTCCGGGGTTGCAAGCGAAATGTCCGGAGTTTTTGGCTTATAAGTTCTAGTTTAAAAAATTTTATTATGGCAACCCTACACTAAGCTCGTATCTAAGGAAAACCTTCGAGATATAGAATAATAGGTAATCGCGAAATAACAATAAAAAGAATTTTCGTTTCAGGAATGAGATTGCGGTCGTTATCGGATTAAGCATCAACAAAAATATTCTGCAAGCGAAATATATCTCGACTATCCTGACTGCATAGCGTATGTGTTTTTAAATAGTCCGTCTGGGCTGTGTGTATATATGTATGTGTGTTTGTGTGGCGTGTGCCCTTCTCGCGACGGCATATCGGAAGATTTGCATTCTACTCCGGTAACACCGGCTCGTTGCGCGAGCGCCGGGATTTACGTTATTTTCTGAGCTCCCCCAGCCGTTTCATAAACATGAAAGTTCCGTGACGCAGGTGGAATAGCGAAACGAGTCGAAGTGAAATCTCGTCCGCCCGCTCGGCCGGCGGAGACAAATGACGGCGATGATATCGCTCGCTCGGTTATGGAGAGACATAATGCCGCATCTCGCGCGACATACCGTTTTTTTTTCTCTCCGCGTTTTTTCCTCACCTCTTCTTTTTCCTTTTACCTTGCGCAACATCTGTAGTTACAAACCAAAAAAATTGTTACGAGTTATTTGGCCGCGCGATGAATAATCCGCCTGCTGTGTTCAAAGAAGCAAAATATTTACTTCACGCTGGAGGAACATATTTCCCACACACAATCCGTTCATTTTGAAAAATGAACATCGTGTATTAAAAGTTACAGAGAGTTTTTGTTTAAAACGAATAGAAATTTTAAAAACTACAAGAGAATTAGAAACACACAAGCGAGAACGATATGAGGTGTTGAAGCAAAGCAAGCTGAAGCTGTGAGATAATTACTTAGTTGTTAAATATTTATAATAAAATTGTAATGTAACGTATAACAAGAAAAGCCTAAAAGGTAAAATTTTTAAGCGGACTTTTTTTACGTATTGAAGAGAAAATCTATATCCTGTACCTATAATGACTAGTACTTTGGTATATCGTGCTGAAGCTATACAGCCACAAAAAAATGCAAAAAAAGGAGCACGGGCGGATTTCGGCTTCTCTAAAATTCCGATATTCCGATACCCGATAGCTCGCGAGCGATACTTGAACGACCGACAATTCAAGAGCCATCGGCTTGCCGAAATTTCTTGGTATACATGAAGTATCTCGGAAATTCCGGCTGTGTGTGATAGATCTCGGATTAAACTTGGCGCAAGTGGGTCATTTGGTGTATATGTAGCATACCAGTAAAAACTTGAGTAATGGAGCTCTACTCTCATCGTCCCGGGGTGGCCGTCGAAAGGGTTAAGGGGAGGGGAACGGAATTGTAGAGACTACAGTGCGAGATAAGCTCTGCTTAACAAACAACCCCGCGCGCACAGGACGTTTCCATTCGTGCTGCCGCATCGTTAATTTCGGAGCATCTCGCCAACCTTCGCTTTGTATAAACCCCGCGAATACGTATCTTCCGACATGATTTATTGATATACGTACAGACCAAACCTAACGGGTAGCCGTGATTCTTTGATTTCTTTGTTTCCCGGGTGATATTTCGATAAGATATTACTTAGTTTTTTGATATTAATATGTTAATTATTAAGCTCCGAATTAAATTTCTGTTTGAACAATATGATGTTTAAAACGTTTCTCTCTCTCTCTTTTTTAAAAGAGATGTTCTTCAATTTTTTTAAAATATTAACTTAGAAGTGATTTAATATTCTACATCTTACATTTCTCTAACTAAAAATGCATTTTTAATTCGATTTTATGACAAAAGAAATCTACACTGAAAAAAATACATGTATTTTTACATGAAAATTACTTGTTTAAAACCGGAAAATTACCTAATTATCACTGTAATTTTTTTTTCTAGACTTTTTAAAGTGAAAATACATATTAATGGCAAAATATAGGTGAAATTACTATTTTTATGCAAAAATCACTTGTAATTTTATGTGAAATCACTTGTAATCACTTGCAATTTTCCATGTGAGTAGCAATATTGCATGATTATGCTGGGTCGGAAAAAAACCCAACATAATCATGTAATTTCACACAAATATTTTTTTCAGTGTAGGTAATTGCGAAGAATTCTTTCAACTTTGTCGGAGATCGTGGAAAGTAGATAATATAAGTTTTATTTTCTTTGAAATTTCATTATCCTTAAAACCTCTTAGTGTCATTAAATCATTCACAAGATAGCTGATTTTTCAATCTCTAATTTAGCTTAATATCCCAAGTGACAAAAAGTGTCTTGAAATTTCTAGATACTCTATATCTTTCTCTGTATATCCTCGCTATGTGTATGTTCTCGGTAATATATCGACGCGACAGCGAGAAATAATCCATCGAGAAATAATCGCGGTTATAACAGGCGCGGCGTGTCGGAGCGTATAACGGCCGCGATAAGAAACGCTTACCCAACTGCGAAAGCGCTCGGCATTAATTACGTCGAAACGCCGGCAAAAAACGTCGGGGGTCCCCGCCGTGAATTCGCGATCTCCGCTGGATCCGAATGATCGCGTAGAGCGTCATTTATCGCGGGCGCGAAGTCCCGGGCGGCTCTACGTACGTCTTTTTGCCTCGTTTGCCCCGCCGTAGGTTTCCCGGATATCTCTCCATAGAGACCGCGAGTTTTCATTAAGCGCTCGGCGGAATTGGGGCGTCGTAGGGCACAAGAAGAAATTAGGTTACGCTTACGCGAAGAAGGGAATTTACGTCGGCGACATAGTTCGCGTCGCGTCGCGCGCCGCGGCGTATTACGAAGCCCGGGGCCGGGAATTTACACGCCTCGTGAGCGTTAAAGTCGTTATCTCGCCAATTCGGGCGTTTGCGCCCTTAGTCCCCGGATTCTCGAATTACCTCGAGCTTAGAAAAAGAAGAAATTCAACGTTCCTTCCTTCTTTCGTTCTTTTGCGTTTTTGCCCGCCTGTCGATCGAGTTTGCAGCTACAGCACGGAGAAGACCCGTTTCTAGATTTCGTGTTCTCCGAAGGGCAGATCTGTTTCTTTCTTTCTTTCATTTAATCTGTCATTATATGCACTTTATTTCAAATTTTACGTAAAATTAAAGAACACTGAAAAAATTATTTTTTTAACTGCAACCAAAATATTTGGTACACACATTATAATTGGCAATATAAAATATTTTACTTGCGCCAACCAAATTTATTATAGATAGAGCAAAATTCACAAATTTGTTTAAATTAGTGCAACCAAATTATTTGCTTCATTTTTTTGGTTTTATTAACATTAATTTAAAATTCGTTATTAATAAAACTTATTTGTATTATTAAGTAAATAAATTTTGCAAAAAATTTGTAATTATTCTAATTGTATTAATTTATAATATGTATTATACCTAGACAGCACAAAATTCGACAAAGCGAAAAGACAACGTGCTGCTTACTCGCGAGCAGTACGCGGCACCGCCGCCAGATGGACGCGGCAGAGTTCTATTTCTCGTAAGTAAAAAACCACAAGAGATGGAATAAAAGACAGCATTAGGAGATTTTTCATTCATGTTCTAATGATGACTCTTGGAGGGTCCCCAAAATTGTGCACCAAGAGTAAATGTTATTTTAAAAGTAAATGTTATTTTGACATTACAATTATTATAAAATTAAGACGGAAAAATATTAAAAGAAAATATTAAAGCAAGAAAAATATTTTTGTTACAGGAATTAAATAGAAGGGACCAAATTTTTTGGTTGGAGTAATTAAACATTTGGTTGAACCTATATTAACCAAATTATTCGGTTAGGTCTACCAAATTTTTATTATGACAACAAAATTATTTTTTCAGTGAATAACTCGGCGATGAAAGGTTAAATTTATTAGAGAACTAAACAATTTATTAATTTAAAATTTGTACTCGTAGATCACAATCAGTATGGTTGATACGTATGTGACAAATATAAGTATTATCTCTTGCCAGTTGAGTCGTCTTACAATTTCTTACACGTTAATTATTTACTGGCGGTTTAGAAAATTAAATTTTCTGGCTATTATACCACCTCGACCTAAAGATGGTGGTACACGAAACGAATATGTCTTCTTAACATCATCGTTTGTTGCGATAAATATTATCACATGCCTCGGTGGTCAAACTGGCACGACGCCCGCCCGGAGTGTAAGGAGGTCCAGGTTCAAATCCTGACTGAGGTAATATTTTTCGCAACAAATTTTCTAACAGTTTTCGTGATGGGAGGGTGTTGGGGGGAGGGGGGAGAATCATATAGATGCTTTAGCATTATTAATATTAAAATTTGTTACTCGTAGATGACCACAATCCATATGGTTGATACGTAGTGACAAATATAAGTATTATCTCTTGCCAGTTGAGTCGTCTTACAATTTCTTACACGTAAACAATTTATTGACGGCACAGCTATGGTGAGATACGCGGTGTGTCTCGGTAACGAAATCCATCCGTATTCCTGTCGCTGGATGACTTCTGATTCCCGGCTACTTAAGAAGCGAGGAGATTAGAGCTGGCGTTCTGTGTGTGCGCGCAGATTAAAACTCGTCGGTAACGGTATCCACGGTGTATGCATGCCGGTACCAAGCGCAAGGTGGAAAGCAGAGTCATCTTACATTTACGGAAGCACGGATTACGCGACGTCGCGCCGGTGTAATGTGATCGAAAAGAACGTGAAATCTACATAAAGACCGGGCAGATCAGAAACGTCGGCTAGCGTGTCGGGTGACGCTAAAAGAGGGATTATCGTTAACGGTGAGAGACCTTTGCGCGATTTCAAAACCGTTAAATTGTCGGCATTGTATCAATCCGAGAAATGTAAATTCGCATCGATGTGATCGCATGATTCGAATCCTTTATTTATTGGAGCATCACGGAACGCCTCTTCAACGTTATTGTTGGACCGTGGAACATAAAATGTTTTTCGAAACCCTCAAATTGACAATTAAATATTTGTAAAATATTATGTGTGTGTGTGTGTGTATATATATATACACTACCGGTCAAAAGTATTTTACCACCAACAAAATTTTACCACCAACGAGCTATTGCTCGTATCGAATATCCTTCCTGACGTAATGCCATTATCACAGCACGTTCTTCATTAGTAATTTCACGTTTCTTCGTCATATTTTTAACTATAATACGCACTAAACAGAATTAGCTTGACATGTGATATGTCTCGAAAACCGTGGGTTACTAACGAATATCGAGTATTAAATAATGATACAGAAGTCTAAAATAGTTGGTATGTAATGTTGCTGTTTACATACATATATACTTCGTGTGCAAAACTGAAGGTCACTAACGCCGTCAACAAATAGTGAACGATTTAAATATTTCACGTTTCTGTGATCAGTCTCTACATATTCAATATTTAAGTGCTTTTACCAGTAAAATCGAACATTACTACAATGTCTCTGTTATATAAAATAAAATACAAATAAAGGGAACTAATGTTTATGTAGATTTTAACATAAGATTACGTAGTATATAGGCTGTCTCTTATACACATCTAGATGTGTATAAGAGACAGGTATATAGGTGGTAAAATACTTTTGACCGGTAGTGTATATATAAAATCTATATCTATATAATCTATATCCGGAATTATATAATTGAAAAAATGTCTTATGTTAGCTATTCGTATACGAATAACTTCATAAAAATGAAATATACATTGGGTAAATAAATATAAAAAAACTTTATGTTTAATGATAGGTACTGATGCCTGTGAGCAACAGTATCATTAATGTCCATTTCCACCAATGTAGATTAACTTTAATCTCGGTTTAACTTACTCTTTATCTTTTTCTAGTTCTAAGAATTAAAAAAAGATAAAGAGTAAGTTAAACCGAGATTAAAATTAATCTACATTGGTGGAAATGGACGTAAATTGATTATCAATTTAATAAATGTAATATTCAAGAGCTGCGTTTCAAGACCGTTGGTAACGGCGCGTAGTTTATAGAAAAATCACACATTAATATTATTTAAGCACTAAGATTCGCTATGACCGTTTCTTCGTCTTTTCTCAATTTAAATTGTGTTATACACATCACGGTCTTATCTTAATTATTATTGTATAAAACTTTATTATAATTTTATTAGTGTAAGAATAATGAAAAAAGATATATATTTATCAATTAAATCAGTTGTCTTTTTTAAATTTTAAACCAATGCATTTTTAATTTAAACTGAAGCACTCGTAGCTTAAACAATGGATAAAGGTTTTCAAGTACTCTCCGGCTTTAGAGCAGACTGCTCTGTTAGCGAAATTGGTCCACTTCTGACCTCTCTCGAGCAGCTAGAACGGATATCTTTGAGGCTCGAGCAACCGGGACAGCGGAAACCTCTCAAAGTTTCCGTGAAATCATTCTCGTGAGCTCCCGTGTGTACGTGCGTGTGTCGCAAGAACGTATATGTATACTTGCATACACACGCGTGCGCGTCTAGACTGTGAACATTACGTAGGTAAGACGGCTATCCGCCGCAGATGTAACAACCTTTCGTGGACGGCTTCTCGCGTGGGAGGTAATTACGCGGAACTGATGAGATCTTCATCGTGCGGCCCTCGCATTATCTATTCAGAATCTGCGAGCTTGTCGCCCTGCATCACGCGGAGTGGATTCTCCGCCGCCGCCCACGTCTGCTTCGTTTCCGCCAGGAATCCGCGGGATACGCCCCGACGTGAAATTAATTTTCCGATTTTACTGAAACGCTCTCGTGATGGTCGGGGAACTCTCTCTCGTGTGCCGGAAAACCGCGACGGCGTGACAGTACACCGCGCTTTGAATCAGGGATTATTACATGGTATTGACCGGTGAAACCATTGCGATATTGCAAGAAATGTTAATAGAAGTCAATTTGTCAAAGAGTTCGAGGATTAAAAAATCAGGGAAAGAGAAGCACGAGCGAGCCGATACGAGTCAGGTGCAGATGGAGATCCAGTGGAAAAAGTAATAAACATTATCAATAAATGTCATCGGATATCCGAGACCTTTCGGATCACTTTTATTTACGACTCTTTTGACAAATGCAAAATTGATTTCTCTCTCTCTTTTGTCTCTTTTTCGAAGTGTCGAGATATGAAAAATTGAAGTGTTTTCTGACAACTATATGGTAGAGAAGTGCAATTAGATAATTAAAACTCATTCATCGTTTTAATTTCTTTTAAAGCTCACTTTAACAGATTAATACAGATTAATTTGAGATAATTTAGTTACGAAGATACTTACTGAAAATTGAAAATTTGCGACGCATATTATAAACTACTCTCTTTGTTAAGAATTTTGTTAAGAAAAAAATGGTCTTTACAATGAAGGCTTGTCAATGATATTTTAAATTTAAATGTCGAATATTTGCAGTCGATAGGTAGCGATTAAAGTCCGCCGTCATTTCGGGATCGTTTCTCTTAACTCGCAGCGAATAGCCGTTATCGAACTCGCGCGAGCGTTTATTGCGCGAGATTACTCCCTTTATTATTATCGTATGCCCTAACAAGCGATATATAATCCGCCGTTGTACCCGGTGTGCCATCTGCTTTCCGGATTGTTGCTCGTGCCGACCGGCTCTGCCGCTCGCCGCGCTCGTTGCGCCGGTGAGCGCATAAACATGTTATCTGAATGGTTTCATTCATTCGATCGCGGTCTCTCGCTCGCACTCACTCGTTCTCACTCGTTCCACATAGCTTTTAACTCCCTCTTATTCATAATTTTGATCGTCACATAAAGTATATACGGAAAGAACGGTTTTGCTGAAGTATCTAAAAATTTGGCCAGATACAGATCTGAAATTAATTTTGTCAGTCCATCAAAAGTAACTGTGTAGGATACACAAACATGATGATAATACTGCAAAATGTTTTGATATTTTAGCAACTATTTTGAGCGTTTTACAATTCTATAATTATTTAAATGATCCAACAAAATTATTTTTAGATCTGTATCTGGCCAAATTTTTAGATATTTCAGTAAAACCATTCTTTCCGTGTAGTCTCCCCAAATCGCACTAAATCGTTACCTAAATCATCTTTTTATTCTGTCCATTTACACAATTTATGTATGGTTTATTTATAACGAGGGTCACACAGAGGAAATATGACGGAATAACAAAAATTCGAAGATATTATCTTTTCCAATTAACAGTGAATGTGTCATCGAACGCGTGTCTTTGGATATGTCCGCCAAAGGAAAGTATTCGATAAACAGCCGAAAAAAATTTGTTTTTTCAAAAAGATTGTTCTTTTGAAGAATTGAGAATAAATCACGATGAACGAATGGATTAATAAACGTGTCTTTTGGAGATTCATGGGGATCGACGCGCGCGCCGAAGTCGACACTCGCATATTCGCCTGGCGGCGTGACGGAGAGCACGACTCGCGTTGCTCTCTTCCGAGCTCCGAGCGGGTGAGAGAGCGAGTGCCTTCCCTTTTCCCGGCTGTAGATCATACGGTAATGATAAACGGGATGTAGCCTCGAATGGCCGTTGACCCGCGACCTATTTGCGCGATGTACACACTCCGTCAATGCTTACGGAAAGCTCGCCTCGACACTCGAGAGGCGCACACGTGCACATACAGAAACGCCGTACCGGTGCTCGTTGCACGGACCGTCATTCGTGCATATTCGTCACACCTAACGTGTGTACATTGTGAACCTACACGCTCCGTACATATATCCCTCTTATACGGGGTGTTTCGCGAGATTTGCATTAACGCTTTCGCGTTTTGCTCGCTCGCTGATGAGTTCGCATATAATTCTTGCTCGGTGAAACTTTTACGTCATCTCCTTGTACGTCAATTTTCATTTTCATCGGTTACTTCTTTAAGAATCGAAATAGTTTTAGATACTATGTCTAAATTTTGTTTTATATATAATTGAGTAATTGCACAATCACGTTTCACGTGATTGTGAAATTCCTAGAAAGAGATTATTTCCAAATATATTCGTCGAAGAATATATTTCTATTTATCGACGACATGTACGATAATATCTTTATTAACATTTTACCTTCTTTGTTTCTTGGTGAAAATTGGACAAAACTGCGATTCGCGGATTGTCTAATATTAAATGGTGAAAGATATAAAGGAATTAAACGCAAATTAGTCAAGTGCCGGATAGCGCGGATCCTTGCTTTTCAAGACGGCGAATAAAGTTTACGAATTCCCTTCTTCTCAAGATGCGGCTCGTCGAAGCGCTTAATTCAGAAAATTTACACATCCGCGAGATCAGGGGAATCTCCGATGAAGTTTCCCTTGAAAAAGAGTCCACTCGAGAGTTTCCCGCCGAACCAGTTCCAGCTGCCACTGGCGTGCACTTTTTTTGGAGACACCCGTAATAGAACGCGTTGCACGAGTTGCAGCGGCGGCGTGATCCGCCTCTCGGAGGCTGAGCCGAGCGCTACTTGAAATTTTCAGGGGAGGATGATTTATGGGGCAGGCCTCGACCTCGCCACTAGTCGACTCTCCACGCGTTCGAGAGGCATACATTTTAATCTTAGTCACACCGAGAGCCGCGAGTCTACGCGAAAGACGTGTATACCGGCACTCTCGAACCGACCCCGCTCGAACTCTTCCGCGTCGTGCCTCGAAGAAATATGATACGTTAAGGGCGGCATAACCCTGCAGTTGAAAATCATCATATGTTATCCGTTCGATATCTGATTGAAAACGTAATTAATTACGGGCGTGTGTTTACGCAACGTCCGTCAGGTTTGTCAGATCCGTATCCCGTGAGTTTCTGTTTATCATTGTTTCGTATTCACGGTCGATCGATCTTTATTTATTGCTCAGAATAATCGCTGATTTATCACGTAAACTTTGATTGATCGGAATTTGTTTTGACATTCATCAAATCGCTTATTTATTCTAAGCTTTCAATCAACTCGTGATATATTACTGTTACAAATAAATAACAACATTTATTGATTTATACGTATTTCTCATAAATAAGTATTAAACACTTTTAAATCCAACATCCATAAAAGAAAACCAAGTTATTCTTAAATTTAACTAAAATTCTCAACAAGCCGTTAATTAGTTAAGATTACTAATCAATCTTTTCATTATGAAACGTGGTGGAGAGAGAAATGGGGTGAAATATTCACGCTTTTTACTTCGTCTGATATCGACGTTTTGTTAAATAGCCAAAGGCGTGTTCTTTGCTCTCGAGAATCTCGCAAGACGCACGTTCGCTTTGATTCCCGGCCGGTTTTGACAAATGCTCAAGCCACCTGTGATAAAACGGGGGAAGTCGCGCGTAGCCGGGCAAAAATGACGTGATGTATGATACCCGACGTCATCAGCCAAGGGTTCCGAGATCCGACGGCAGGAGTGGCTCTAAAGGACCGCGTTGTATCGATAATGATCCCAACAATACGGCGTAATGAGGCGAGCAAAGACGCGCCATGGAGAGAGAATAACCCGATAAGTTACCCTCTTTAAGTGACTAGTCGAATGACGAAGTTCGATGCGTTAGAGAGAGAATGGACAGTCACGTGAAATAATGGATAGGTGAGAGATTGCGCTTGGAGAAGGAAAAATTTCGCGCGAGCGAAAGGCGCTAAATCCTGCATTAAAGAATATTTTAATAGCCGTGTGAAGTATCTTTTTAATATTTTATCTTAAAATGTGGTCTTTTCTCGAATATATGTCGCTTTAAAAATTTATTTGTGTAATATTCATCGAGAACGAAATCAAAATCGATTTTCTATGATTAGTTTCGACACATTTGAATGCCACGGTTTGGCATATTTTAAAGCATTCTGACTTTTAATTTAAAATAAGTATTTAATAGTAATAATTTTCTCTCCGTCTCTCACAAAAATAGTACACAAAAATAGTACAATGAACTTTTCTTACTTGATCGAACTTTTCCAAGAGAAATTTTAAAGAGTTTCAACAACGATGAGGTTGCTTTTTATTGTCTGCCAACTTGGACATTAAACACATGCGAATTACGCGTGTATCTCAGACTGCACGGAAAAAACGATAAGGTTGCCACAACCACAATAATAGTAATATTTGGTACAGCCACGTCCTGCGGTTGTGACAACCACATTGATGTGAAGGCAACTATATGCATTTGGTATAGCAAACATAGTGAATGTTGAAACAAACATATATAGATGCACTACACAAAACAATGTGAATGTGACAACCACAGGACGTGGCTGTACCAAATATTACTATTATTGTGATTGTGGGAACCTTGTCGTTTTTTCGGTGTAGACGGGCGTTTTCGTCCTCTTTCGAGATTTCGTCTTTTCGATGCCGTAATTCGCAGGACGGCGCCTCTCCTCGTTTCGTCCTGTCTCGTCGCGGCGCCCTGGCCGGACTTTCAATTTGATTACGATTCCGCGGTGTGTGCGGTTTACGATGCACCGGCCGCACGCGATGGCCCCTGATGAGAATTATATTGCGCTCGTCGTCGCCGTTCTTCGCCGGGACCGTATGTTCTCGTATTTTCCAGAAACGTCGCAATGTGAGCCATACGTTACGCGCAAACCCGGTGGTACTAGAAATACAGTAAAGTCTCCATGCTTTTATTTGGATAGAGAATCGCGGGACGAGCTCAGATAAAATTCGAATTGCACGAGATAAAAAATCTGCAAGGCAAGTAAGAGACAGAGACGAAGGAAATGATCCATAACTTGGAACCATTGTAAATATAAAAAATAAAATTATGTATATCGATACTTTAGATATTTAGATTACTCAGACGGAAGGAAAAGAGAAAAGGAAAGATAAGAAAGTTATTTCGCCTCGTAAAAACTATCAATGGCTATTTTTAGCTTGCTTTGAACGAAGCTTCAAAGCTATCGAATTTTGAATTATCGAGTTTTGAGTCACTGTGGTTTAAGACACTTTAAGATATCGACACATTTGTTCCTTCGAGTGCACGGCCAGAGCGAGAAGAGAGCACGTGATTCTACAGGATAGAAAAGGCGGATGTCTCTGTAAGTTTTTCCCGAGCGTTTTCCGCAATGTAATTTAGAAAATTGGAAGCACGCGGGGATAAGCCGCTCCTGCCGGTGTCGCTGGGTCCGTTACTATTTTTATCGCTTTTATAGTCGATCGTCCACCGTCTATTCCTTCTTCCCCCTTATCGCGCGCAGCCGTTCCTTTGAATTAATACAATATAAATGCAAATTGAATCGCGCGTTCAACGGCGACGGCAAGGAGATCCGTCGACTAATCGCGGAAGCCGCTCCGCAGTCGTCGGTCCTTCTCGGCCGTTGCTTGTCCTCTTCATAATCATGCGACAGAGGATCCGAGATCGGATGAACTCGCCAATGACGAGCGCCGAAGCGGTAAAATAATCCAATTAAACCGGCTCGATCGGGATTGATATTTGATATGAATCTTTTTCATCGACGAAAAACGGGCACGCGTGTGAAATTAGGATAATTTAAAATAAGGTTTCGAAGAGATTGAAATTTTTTCTGCACATACACGGTACATAGCAGTATGTGCAAAACGTAATGGCGTATTTCGTGTTTCGTTGAATTTACTGTTGGTGCTCTCCGTGGACAGCATTGAAAAGCTAAGGGAGCGCGTGGAGAGGTTCTACTAGAGTTTACTTTGTAAATTGTATGCACACCGTATTTTAACGTGCATTTTGTCGAAACGATATTGTTGACAGACGTGAAATGTGAGCTTTTTACCGGGACTATCGCGCGCCGTGGAATCAATCGATCGCGACAAGTTTTTTTGCGTTTTTCAATTTTTATCTGGTCCCCGGATAGAGTCGCTCTATCACCTGGCGATCTTCGCGTAACGGGAGGACGAGTTCTTCTCGCGAGCTTGAATCAAAAGCGATTCAGAGTAATCGCGCCCGTGCACGTCGGTGATACCATTTAGCTTAGACATTCTACCGTATTATTACCCTCCACAAATAGCGGGCAGACGAACGGCTAAAACACTAATAGGACAGTGACCGTTGCGCAGAAACCAGGGCACTCGAACGCGCACAGCAACCTTCCTCTCTCTCTCTCTCGAAGTGTCAGTATCGATTACGAACGGGCACACATCCCACGTCTCTGTCTCTCTCTCTTTTTCTCTCTCTCCCTCGTATCTCCCTTGTCACGATCGATCCTGACCGGCGATCAATCTTGCACCAACCAATTTGCCGATGTCTAATTAACCCGCGATCTTTGATGGCTCCTCTCGTTAACTCATATCTACTCTCCTAATTCAAGAAGGCGTATTCCAATAATTCATCGTTTTTCGATATTGAAGCGTTTGCAAATTAGAGGTAGAAGTACAAAATTAGATTTAAACTATGTTCTAAATACAATTTAATTCACCTTGGATCTGTTACATAAATAAAAGAGAAGTTTAATTTTATTAATCACAATTATTCAAGAGGGCTAATGAGCCAAGCCAGTTATTCGTGCTAATATTATTATATTCTAAAACAAATCTTCATAAACAAATCGTTGAGCAAATTGTTGAAAAATTCGTTGAACAAATAATAAATTTAAAAAAATTAGAGAAATTATGACAACGCATGGTAACGCCCGCGTGAAATTAAAAATAATTAATTTAATTTCTAAGGCTCAATAGAATAACAATTACAATTATTTGTTTTAAAATATAATAATATTAGCACACGGAAAAAACGATAAGGTTGCCACAACCTCAATAATAGTAATATTTGGTACAGCCACGTCCTGTGGTTTTGACAACCACATTGATGTGAAGACAACTATATGCATTTGGTACAGCAAACATAGT